>BQNB010001050.1:81692-148396 GCA_026074375.1 Tanacetum coccineum
GAACCAAAGTTAGGAAGATCTTGTAGGGAGGAACTTGGAACAGTTGCTGGTGTGAGAACTAGTGTTTGTTGCCAGATTTGTAATGAGAGGAATGGGTGGTGGAGGAAGAGTTGTTACAGACGAAAGAGGTGTCTCAGCAATAGTAGTAACCAGAACATCTACCAAAGAAGTTAACTCAATGTTAAGATTAAATATAGAGACAATACTTGTATCTGGACTGGGGTTGAGCATGTTAGAAACGAAGCCAGATGACACAGAAGAACTTTGTTGTTGACCTTTGGTATGTGTTTAAATACACATACCTTTTATCTAATTAAATGAGCTAAAAAGACCAAAAATGACCAAAAACAGATAAAAATGCATTGTATATGTATATTTTGTGATTTGTGTCTTGCAGGTATCGGATATTCAATAAAAGGATAAAAACAAAGGCAAATCAGGCAAAACTAAGCACAAGAATGGAAAGACCACGAAAAACCGAGCACAAGAATGGAAAGAGCACGGAAAACCGAGCACAAGAATGGAAAGAGCATGGAAAACCGAAGCTGAAGGCGTATACATCCTTAATGGGTCAACCCGTACCCATTTTAATGGGCCAGGTCAGCCCTTTAGGATTTACGTTTTATATAAGCCTAAAACCTAAGGCTAAAATCCATGTCCAAATCCATTTTCATAAAACCCTTATTCCTAGCCCAAGAATTTTAAGCCCAATCCCAAAACCCTTATAACACCAAGCCCAAAGTCAAAATGATATAAAATCAGGTCAAAATTACTGTTGCTTTACCCGCTTCCTATTTCCCTCTTATTTACCCGGCACTAACGAACACAAGGTAAACTATCATTCACCCACACACCCAAATGCTTCTAGAAGTACAATCCCCTGACATGTCTAACACGTTTGGGAGCCACGCTGGCAATCCCACATCATTTGATTAGATGATAGGACGTGTACACAATCCAACGGTCAAGATGTTTTTTTTGTTTTTTTTTTTGATTGTTCTTTTTTTTTTAATCTTGTTTTTTTTTTTTTTTTTTTTTTTTTTGTTTTTTTTATTTTTTTTTTATTTATTTTTTTTTTTTTCTTGTATTTTTTTTTTTTTTTTTATTATTTGTTTTTTTGTTTGTTTTTGTTTTTCCTTTTTTGTATTTTCTTTTTATTTTTTATTTGTTTTTTATTTTTGTTTTTTTTGTTGTGATTTTTTTAATTTTTTTTTTTTTTTTTTTTTTTTTACGATGACGGGTTCTTTTTTATTTTTTTCTGGTTTTGTTTTTTTTTTATTTTATTTTTTTCTTTTTTTTTTTTTTTTTTTTATTTTTTTTTTTTTTTTTTTTTTTTTTTTTTTTTGTTTCTCCGCCGCTTGTTTGTGTGCGTTTGGGTGTTGTTGTGATTTTTGTGTTTTTTTGTTGTGGTTGGTTTGTACGCCTGTTTTGGTTTTGTGTGTTGTTGTTGGTTGTTTTGTGTTATGTGTTGTTTATTTTTTTTTTTTTTTTCTTTGTCTCCCTACAATTTTTGTTTTGTGTGGTGTGAGTGTTTTGTTTCGTTTTTTTGTTGGTTATTTGTCTTTTTGAGTTGTTTTATTTTGTTTTTTTTTCTATTTTTTTCTTTTTTTTTTTTTTCCTTTTTTTTTCTTTTATTTTCATATGTTTTTTATGTTTTTTAATATTTTTGTTTTTTTTTTTATTTTTTTTTTTTTTTTTTTCTTGTTTTTTTTTTTGTTTTTTTTTTTTTATCTTTTAGTGTTTCTATTAGTTTTTTTATTGTAATTTTTTTTTTTGTTTATTTTTATTTTGTCCGCGCCTCTTTTATTTTGGTGTATTATCTATTTATAATATTATATTTTTTTTTCTTCGCTCTATTTTTTTTTTCCTCTTAATTTTCTTTTTTTTTATTTTGTTTTTTTTTTTTCATTTTTTGTTCCATTTTTTTATTATTTTTTTCTTTTCGTGTTTTTTTTTTTTTTTTTTTTTGATTTAATTAATTTTTTTTGTTTTTTTTTGTATCTTGTATTTTTTTTTTATTTTTTTTTTTTTAATTTATATTTTTTTTTATTTTTTTTATTACTTTTTTTCACCCCCTCTATATATTTTTTTCTCGCCTTTATTTTTGTTTTTTATTTTTTTTTTTTTTTTTTTTTTTTGGAGTATTTTTTTTTTATTATTTTTTTTTGTTTTTTTCTTTTTGGTATTTTTTTTTATTTTTTTTATTTTTTTTTTTATTTTTTTTTTTCTCGCCTCTTTTTTTTTTTTTTCTTTTTTTTTTTTTTTTTTTTTTGTTTTTTTTAAATTTTTTTTTTTTTTTTTTTTTTGTTATTTTTTTTTTTTATTTTTTTTTTAATGTTTGAAATGCTTCTTGTAAACATTCTTAATGAAACATTCAGAGCAAGGCGTTCTTCAATAGTGAGGTTTGTCAGCTTGCCTTGAATTAGAAGTAGCAGCATGTCTTTAATATCTTATAAGTGAAACCTCCTGTAATCGCCTTCTTTGAATGTATACATCTTTTCATCATTTCTACGAACAGTGATCCAATCCAAATGCTTGTAATTATGCCATTCGACAATCTGAAGCTTTGTAACAGCAATGATTATGTGCCTGGAGTAGACATCACGAGCAGATTCCCTATTGATAGCAAATCCATAGAATTGCTGACGCTTTCGACCCTAGTGAGAGATTCCACATAGTGCAATATTTGTCATAGATAACCGGCACAAGACTCCACATGGTGTTTGGAACCAGGTCTTCAATCCATTTGACATGCCCATAATCTGCAGCCTTGGTCTTCGTTACTGAAGTTGCATAAGTTCGGCTTGAGGTACCACCCCTAAGATACGCAAGGTCATTGTTTATGAAGTGATCAAAAGGTATAACACGTCGACCTTGTGAATTGGGTATCAAAGGTAAAGGCTTGCGCAGATCATGTGGATATTGCTGGCCTTCAGGGTTGTTCCAGTCAAGCTGATCAGTAGTTGCCTTGTAGACTTCTTCAAGAAAATATTCAAGTTCCACCAGACTCTTGCACGATCCTTTCATCAGTTCGAATGTTGGACCAGCTAATAATTCAGGAGTCAGAGTATCCACTTTGAGCGGATTCATCACGAATGCTGAGAAGTCTAGAGGAGTATCCATCAGCTCATTAAATGAGTCACGAGTATCTTCTTTTCGAACCAGATTGCTGATCCAAGGTTGAATTGGTCCATGAGCAGCAGGCAAAGTCTTGTTCCAATCACGATCAGGAGTTGGAGGTTTTGTTGATTTTTGAAACCAATCATGATGCTGAGTGGTCTCATCAACAGGTTGATCTTCAAAAAATCATGTATCGAACTCCTGACGTGCGGGTTCTTCCAAGTCTTTGTCAGCGTGTATTGGTTCCTCTGTATGAGCAGACTTGCCAGTAGACGTGTGATGAGATTTGGACCCTTCTTTAGACTGGCCCGATGACTTGGAAGTCTTCTCCTTTGGTGCACTTGTTGATTTAGGTTCTTTTCCAACTCTTCTTCTCTTGGACCCCCGGTTTGATCCAGCAGAGGGTTCTTCGTCTTTATCCTCATCGTCTCGACGTCTTTTAAATGAGTCATTATCTCCATATGTGTCAAGTATGAGTTTGTCACTTTCGTAGGCGTCAACCAATGCTTTGTAGAGATTCTTCTGTTCATCAGATCTGTGGATTGACTTATTACTTTCCATCTTATCTATGAGAATCTTCTTCAGCTCAAGTTCAGAAAGGTCGGCGGCTATAGCATGGGATGTCTTAGATTCATTGGATGAACGAGTTAGAACCTCTGCTTCAAGTTGTTCATTTACAGTCTTCTCAATTTTTGGCAAAATCTTGGAGACTTGTGCCTTTACTTGTTCTTTGACTTGCTCCTTGATTATTTTCTTTATGTTGTCATCAAGTTTATTGATGAAGTCTTCATTATCGGCTTGAGCTTCATCTCTGAGTCTGTCTGACTGTAATTGAACAGCTGTTTTGACGGCTTCATCCATCTTGTTGGCAAGGTACGTGTCAACAATGTCGAGAATTGAAGAAACTGCTACAGCAAATTGGTTTGTTTGCTTGAATTCTGAGAAGTCATTTTCTAAAGTTTTTAGTCTATGGTCTAACCCGAATAAGGAACCAAAGTTAGGAAGATCTTGTAGGGAGGAACTTGGAACAGTTGCTGGTGTGAGAACTAGTGTTTGTTGCCAGATGTGTAATGAGAGGAATGGGTGGTGGAGGAAGAGTTGTTGCAGACGAAAGAGGTGTCTCAGCAATAGTAGTAACCAGAACATCTACCAGAGAAGTTGACTCAGTGTTAAGATTAAATATAGAGTCAATACCTGTATCTGGACTGGGGTTGAGCATGTTAGAAACGAAGCCAGATGACACAGAAGAACTCTGTTGTTGACCTTTGGTATGTGTTTAAATACACATACCTTTTATCTAATTAAATGAGCTAAAAAGACCAAAAATGACCAAAAACAGATAAAAATGCATTGTATATGTATATTTTGTGATTTGTGTCTTGCAGGTATCGGATATTCAATAAAAGGACAAAAACAAAGGCAAATCGGGCAAAACCAAGCACAAGAATGGAAAGAGCAAGAAAAATCAAGCACAAGAATGGAAAGAGCACGGAAAACCGAAGCTGAAGGCGTATACATCCTTAATGGGTCAACCCGTACCCATTTTAATGGGCCGGGTCAGCCCATTAGGATTTACATTTTATATAAGCCTAAAACCTAAGGCTAAAATCCATGTCCAAATCCATTTTCATAAAACCCTTATTCCTGGCCCAAGAATTTTAAGCCCAATCCCAAAACCCTTATAACACCAAGCCCCAAGTCAAAATGATATAAAATCAGGTCAAAATTACTGTTGCTTTACCCGCTTCCCATTTCCCTCTTATTTACCCTGTACCAACAAACACAAGGTAAACTATCATTCACACACACACCTAAAGGCTTCTAGAAGTACAATCCCCTGACATGTCTGACACGTTTGGGAGCCACGCTAGGTTTGGAAGTATGGGACTGTGTAACAATCCCAACGGTCAAGAGATATGATTTAAGAGGCGGATAGTGGATTAATAGGCAAGATTAGAATAGGAGGAGCATCTGATGGCTAGAAGGTTCTTCTCACCCCTATAAATAGAGGGCTTGATCACACAGAGCAGGTGTGTAGGATTTTAGCTTAAGTTGTAGTAATTTTTAGCTTTTCAGTAGCTTATAAGTTAAATTTCATGAAATTTACTTTCCAAAGCATTGTAATCCTTCAATTTTCAATAAAAGCCAGCTTTCATTCAAATTCGCGTTCAATTCTAGTTTTTCCTTAATGCAATGTTGTTTAATTTGATCATAAGCTCCTAATAAGCTCTTATAAGCTCTGAATTACTACATAAGTTTGCTTATACTCAGTTTAGCCTTCAAAAGCTAAACTGAGTTTATATTTTCACTTAAATCCTCCCTTAAATTACCTAAGCTTTTGATATGGATGATAAGCAGTTTGGAGTCGCACTCTCCCTCCTTGCACCCTCACCAGCTATTCGGGATGATGAGTAGCGACGATGAGGCGGCGGCGAGGCGAGGTGGACGAGGAGTTGCGATAGTTAGAGATGTTTTATATTGGTTAGTATTGATTTGTTTCTTTACCGTGTTCTTGGCGAGCTCTTTTATGTAATACATTTGTCCTCCCTATCTAGTTTGAATATTGATGTTTGTTAATTGCGGGATATTCACGGTTTGTAATACGTAAGCCCCCTTTTTGTAGACTATATTGTGTTTATTAGGATTTTGGACGATATTTAGCTTTATTAGATCAATGCGTTTGATTGTTATTTGGATTGTGTTTTTGGTACAAGTTTGTGATGTTTTTGGATAGGTCTATCATTGATTTATAGGTTTTGATGTTTGGTAAATTTTTTACCGGAAAAATTCCGGGACAAAAAATGTGTCTGGATAAATTCTGCTGTGCTGGCTGCAAAAAAAAAAATTTTGTTAGACATATCCACGGGCGGACATGTCGCCCAGGGAAAGGTTTGAAAAAAAAAAAAATTTAAATTAATCCCGGAGGACATGTCGCCCGGGATAAGGAATTTATTTTATTTTTTCTTTTCCGGCGACATGTCGCCTGGGATTCAGTGACGAAATAATTTTGAGTTTCTTTTTTCCAGGGCGAAATGTCGCCAGGATAGTGAGAAATTTATTTTATTTTTTTCATATCCCGGGCGACATGTCGCCCGGGGATAGTGACGAAATATTTTTAAGTTTTCTATTTTTCCCGGGGCAGACATGCTAGCCGGAAAGAGAAACTAATATGCAAAATAACTCAACTCATTGACTAAAACAATAAGATTAAACCTGTTGAACATCGACTTCTGAAAGAAAGTCTTTGTAGACTATATTCTTTGTAGCTGTCGGTGAGTGATTGGTTTGGCAGCTAATAAGAACTTTGAGTCCATTGGGAGTTGTTGCTCGTGACAGGGCAACATATAGTTGACCATGGCCGAATACAGGTTCACTGAGGAATACTCCTATTTTCTTTAGGGATTGACCTTGTGATTTCTTTATGGTCATAGCATAGCATACTTTCACCGGAAACTGATTCCTTTTGAAAACAAAAGGTGTTCGTGGATTTCGTGTAGTCAATGGAATACGCGGTAGAAACACTTTCTGAGATACTCTTGTACCTGTGATAATTTGAGCTTTTATCACCTTTGGGAGTGATTGTGTTACTATCAGGTGTGTTCCATTACAAAGGCCGCCAACGATATTAATGTTGTGTAGACGCATAATAGGTGTGCCAACTTCCAATTCCAATCTATGGGGAGGCAAGCCGGCAAAAGAGAGAGTGTTCAAGTACTCTCTTGGATACATTAGCTCTACCTCTCCTCCATCATGACCATGGGGCACGGCATCACCATAGCTTACATATGTAAATGTTCTTCCGGGAAGTAAAGACAGAATTTTGTTATCAATGATATCGTAGTATCATTTTTAGGACACACGATCGCTTTGTCTTGTAATTTCACGGCCGACGGATGGTGTAACGTTTCATTGTCGTAGATAAACTGTATGAGGTTCGATATTCCATCCTCATCGTCGGGAATGCAAAACTGTTCAGGTATGTCAACCCATGAACAATTTTCTGGATCACTATCGTCAGGTGTACTGATCTTTCCGTTCCCGATGTCCAACAACCATTGTGCAAAAACGGATACTCTTTCCCTATCGATATCCTGCAATTCACTGTTGTTAAGGCGCATATTCTCTGTAAGATAGTACACTTTAAAGTGTTGCCATATGTGAGATTTGGCTATTGAAGATTGTATGATTTCGTTTCTCGATGCGTTTCTTTTGACTGGAAGAGTCTGTCTGAAATCTCCTCCAAGCATAACTGTTTTGTCCCCAAATAAACGGTTCGGTTGGTCCAGCAGATCACGGAAGGTTCTATCAAGTGACTCAAAACACCGACGTTCATTCATAGGCGATTCATCCCAAATAATCAGGCTTGTTTCTTTAATTAAGGTTGCTAGCTGTGTTTTTTTTATTAAACACACTGTGTTATCAGTTAGGTCTAGAGGTATCTTAAAGCGTGAATGAGCCATACGCCCTGCTGGAAGCAATAGGGAGGCGATGCCCGATGAAGCGACAGCTAATGCTATCTTCCCTTTAGAGCGTAAGCTGAAGATAATTGTCTTCCAGAGAAATGGCTTCCCTGTACCTCCATGACCATACACGAAAACCAATTCTTGCCTATTGTTGAAGCATGCATCTATAATTAAACTAAAGATACGACGCTGACTGTCATTTAACTTTGGCAACAAATGATCTCTATGAGCTGCGAGGAGTCTACGCTCATAGCTCTTCTCCTCCATTAGGAGCCTGTTTCTAAGAACAGACATGAGATGTTCTGGTGGCATACGAAGGCCAAAATCTGCTAACGATTTTGAACAGTGATTTAGACAACATTCAAGCTCGTACAACACATAATCTTTCAAATCGGAATCGTCGATGTGTAAGTCTGGAATGTTCAGCGAAATGGAAGAAGTATATGGTATATCTTCCGACATACTTTTCCACGTGCGGTTCCAAAGTCTACCTGGATCAGACACTTGACAAAATGTAAGTATATGTGCCAATAGTGTTTGTAATTCTGCGGGTGTTGCTGTAAGAGCAGCCTCTTCTAGCGTTATCTCCCATTCTCTATCGTTCTCTAATAAACCTAGTGCCTCACATGCAGCCTGACAGGTTGGATACACGACGTCGTTTACGGTACGTATGCCCGGAAAACTCTTACAACCTCTTTGGTGACACAACAACATTCCTTGATAGAATAAATCTCCCACGGCGGGATGAACATATGTTAGCCTGCCAATTGACGATTTTGTCCTTATACGATGTCGTCGCCAATACTTGCCATCCGCATACCACACAAATTCAGATGGGAAATCCAAATATGTAAGGTGTCTTCCGTCGGTATTCCATTCATTGTAGTGAAGCCATTCTGTGAGAGTAGTCTTCTTTTTATGAGTATCAAGAACTACTGACACGCTGCATATTCATCAAGTGTACAGATAAAATTTGAACGGCTGGTTCCCTATAGTGTATGTCAAATTCGAAGATCCTCCAACAGGCTTCATGAGGGCTTATGTATCTTGCATCTAAATAATTGTTTATTTCGTCTACTACCACCCGTGGTCGGTTAGTGGAAGTCGATGCCCCTGTTGCCGACACGTCTGTACGATCCCTGGATATACGGGCAACAACGCGATCTGTCCCTTTCGAAATATACTTAAACAAATACTTTATGAGCATCGACCATCCACAGTACTGCACATTTATGTGTGCGTAGAATGCCGTCAGCAGTTTCTTATTGTATGGAACAACATAATTGTTGTCCAACTTAATGTATTGTCGTGTGGTTGTCACATCAGTATTCCTTCTTTTGTAATGAACAAAACCATTTTTATCAATGTAGGTACGCTGGCAATATTCTTTTGGGAAATTCTTTTTACATCGGGGACTATTTTGCATACACAAAGCAGATGAACACGCTAATCCACATGGCCCGTGCATCATAAATTCTGAGACAATCCTGTAGCACTCTGGGTCGACATCCTCTGAAGGCAATTCGGCCGATACGTACATATCTATATCTTCTTCTCGAGATACATGTATCGATTCGTGTATCCATAATAGGGTATGACAATGAGGTAGTCCTCGCTTTTGGAATTCGACTGTATATAGTACTATAAGAAACGAATAAATACAAAACATATGGTAAGTATATAATGATATACAAAAATAGTGAATCTATAAGAAACGAATAATAACTATGGTATTTCACGTAGAAAGCTTATAAATTGGTGGATCTTCATTTCGAAATATATAATGACCCGCTACCGTCTTCCCAAATGGTTGTGCATCATGTAAAAAGCTTATAAATTGGTGGATCTTCATTTCGAATACTCTATCAACCACATCTGCTATATCTGTTGTTGTCAACAGTGGAAATTGAGCCATGTATTCAGCTATTTCGGGCCATTTAACATTGCACGTAAACGTTATAAAGAAGGAAGGATTTCCATGTACACGACATATGGCCAGTGCATCTAGGTAATGACTGTACATATAACGTGGTCCGCCCGTGAAGGACTGAGGAAGAATAAGCCTTGACCCACAATCAGAGCCATCGCTATCTCCTCGGTTAATGGCATCATAGATACCGGATAGATACTCATTCCTTATATCATTTTGGTGTTCGCGAACAAAGTCGATTCGGTTTTGCTCGATGGCACAAAAAGAAGTGACAACATATTGTTGAAACAATCTACCGGTTCTTGATAAATAGTTGTAGCAATTGGCACGAACATGGAGCTGGTAAGAATAGAAAGCTAACATGGTTAATCATTTCTGATCAGAAGAAGAGCGGGTAGGATCAACCATCTTTAAGTCTTTCGAGTAACCATCTTGTCCATAGATGAATAGAAGAGGAAATTGCATCGACATGTAGGATGAATGCAACTTGTTCACACGTTGTGGATACCCTGAACGCTCCTCCAACACTATATCATAGTCCATGTCGGCTTCAGGACCGGTTTCATAAACTATAGCGCCTAACATATCCCCCGTGGGAAGCTCATATTCTTGAGCACCAACCACATTATACAATCGAACCTTGAAATTAGGGACATGTGTATCCTGAAATTTCTCACGCGCCGTTCTAAATAACTGGACCAATCCGTTGTGAGTGTCCAGCAAATCTACGAGTCCCTCAACTATATCCCTACGAAGATCACTATTATCACCACCAAAGTGACTCATACGATTGTCTACTTCATTGTCGGTGTCATAGATGTACAATTGTAAGAACCTCGGCGGTTCACCTTTGCTGGACACAAAGACCCTATCCAATGATATAATTGCCCTAATATCTTAAACACATACGGCCCACGACCATTGTTAATTGAATCATCAACTTGCGCACCTAGCGATGTCAAACTGAACATCTGGTTATACGCTCTAATGTTCTCTACGAAGTGACGATCCCGAAGTAATAATTTCACATACTCAGGATATACCTGAAATGTACGTTAGACAACTCGTCCAACTTTACAACAACGATTATAACGGGGACGTGAACTTTTGGGAACACTTTTTAAACGTTCCTTACTCCAAAAGAGTGCTCCACAATGATGACAGCTATAAGTACAGCCTCCGAGATATTTATAATCCGGTGGTGGACCTGAAGCGTGTGGCTGTTGTCGTGAAGTGCCTGTGTTAACAGTGGGAGACCGACGACTTTGTTGCTGTGATTCGTCTGCGTTAACAGTAGGAACCTGACAACTTCCCAATGAAGCGACTGGATGTCGAAAACCTTGAACAAACAGAAATGAGTAAGACGACAATCCTCTAAGGCAATACATACTATAAAACAGCAACCTACAATATAAATATAGACGAAGAAGGTACCTCTATCAGGCACCGGAATGCGTGCTGCACCAATATGAACACCATGGTGAGCATCATCATGATGTTCATCAGTGGGAACTGAGGATGTGTTTACATTAACAGGATTGGCTGATTGCGACGTTAAGTGGGTATCTGTAAGACAACAGGAATACCCACTGAATCAGTAAAATTCGGAAACAAACGGAAATCGCCTGATAGAATAAGAAATGAGCAAAACTTACTAAGAACAACCCGTTCCAAAAGTGAACTCAATTGTCGTACGCACGGTCTCTTTAAAGGAACACTTGGGCCAATGTGAAAAACGTTGTCACCATCATCCTGAGAACTTGCATTACGCTTTGACCGACCAACAGATGGACCAATTGGAGACACACAATCTAAGTGACCAACGGATGGAGTAATTGGAGACACACCCAAAGCTGCAGACGGCTGCTGAACAAACACGGAGACGAATACAATAGACGTACACACGTCTTCTTCAAAGGGACATTAGCTTGACCACCATCATGATCAGCGACATTATGCTTTAACTCATTGAAACGACGACCACCCGAGGAACCATCCAATTGCACACGCACTTCCTCACGAACACACGGAGTCAAAACCGTTGGACGTACAGATGATGCATCAAAAGGAATAGCCAAAACACCACAACCCTGAGCAACTACATTATGCTCAACCGGAAGGGGACGACCACTAACACCAACAGACTTAGGAACCAACCTCCTCTTAGTTTTCATTTAAATTATATTATACGTAAACGGAAGTCACAAAAGAAACTAATAACTACCAATGTTCTATATAACAACCTAACGAATACCAACGTTTCATAACAATAAGATAAACACCTAAAGACTACAAAAGATGCATAACAAATCTCGACATAAGCAACCACATATAGCAAAAAACAAATAAGAGCAACCAAGTAGAAGCACACAACTAATAACAACACAACGACAAGGCAACAATGATAGGTAGCAACGAAAAAAGTAGTAATCGTATAGCGCAAGCCGTATACATCAAACGTCAGTAACAAAACAAAAACAGAAACAATACTAAACATGCAATACACAAACATAAACAAAAAACAAAATTTGGAAAACCCCCATACCAACAGATGATCACGTCCGAGAACCCAAGAAATTAGGTAGGTAAGAATTATCCGGAGTTTATGTATAGATGAAGCGTCTAATAAGGTTTTATAAAAAAGAAAATAATAATAAGCAAAACTTAATACCGAAAGTGGGCCTAACTGGAAACGGGCCAACACAGACAGGCCAAGTTTAGCCCAGAAACAAAACGACAACAGGGAATGTCGTTTTTGTTTTGATGTTTAGTATAGTATACAATAATAATAACCAGAACCTATGATGCAAAACGTGTATGTAATTTTGTACTTTACAAGTTACAAGAGTGCAGTCAACCTATGATACAAAGATTTGTTCAGTTCTTTAAATGAGAAGGATATGGAGGAGTGTAGTATTTTTTATATGTATTATGCAAATTATGTTTTTGTAAAAATTTAAGTAGAATTAATCAAAATATTATGCCATCTTTACAAACATAATCATTTTGGAGCAGAGGACATACCCAACGCTTCAGCTTGATCATTAACTAATATTACAAGAAACAGAAACAGGGGACTAAGATGTACTCTAGCAGACCAACTGTCGAGAGTTGTAGACATACTCCTCTGCACTCCACATTTTGTCCCATTTGATACTAGTAATGGAACTTGCTGCACCATATATATACAGAACATCTATTCTCCCTATTAACATGCATGGGTTAAAATATGAAGGCAAGACCTCCTTGATCATAACCTTAGACAAGGCTGCCCAAGATGGCAAGATTCCACATCTTTTTCAATTAACTTGTTTGAGATGAAAACTCATTTTGTAGATCTTCAAATTCACATACAGTGACCACTAATGGATCAGAAAAACTAAGTGACAATGAACTACATTTCCTTTAATTACAAGCACACAAAACCAAAAGACCAAACTAAAGCAATCCCATCCATGACTCATTAAATTTGGTAATTGGTGTGTTACATAGAAAGGCTTCATCCAATGTATTAGACATCCATCAATAACCAGCCATCCAACCAAACACCCCTTTGTTCATTCCAATTATTAGCAGATCTTTAAAATGCAGGCAGACATTAACATGACATTTACCTTCGTCTGCCAATAAGCATTCTGAGATTTATTTGACATAAAAATAGCTTGCGATGAGGATATTAGATAGCAATACCATCATACTCAGTATACCATAGCAACCGCAAGGTAGGATACACTAAAACCTGATAACTACATTTCCTTTATTATAAATATCTTTCTAAATTATGTACTCCAATATTTATTGTAATTTTCATTGTACAAAGCTGCAAACATACTTTTGTACTCTGGTCTTTTAGAAACGATATTTTTCAGTGATGGGCCGTGTAAACATATTTACATGAATCTGTAATTTTTTTAATGTTAAAAGAAGCCTTTGTCTCAGAGATGTGTGTCAACCAGATTCAAACGTCGACATGACACATCAAGGTTGTTTGCACTTGAACTTGAGATCTCACACATTTTAGTGATGATAGTGATAAGCCTTTAAACATAGTTACATTGCATCCCTATAATATTATAGAAAATATAAGAATAAATTCCTCAAGCAACCTCACTTTTAATTCTATTAAATTTTAAGAAAACATTTGACTTGAGCATTTCATTTAAGTATTTAACCTCTCTTATACAATTTAACAGTCACGCGTCATATATCAAACATCAAAATGTTAGCACTTATCTCTTGCCATACAAGAAGCAATTAAGGTTGTTAGCTGATTTACGAGAGTTCAAGTTTTTATAGTATTTCATATATAAACATAGACTGGATTGTTAGGAATAAAATCAAACTCTCATAAAGATTAAAAACTAATATGGTATAAACTTACAGCGGAGGATTAACTATTGGTAGGGATCTTTGCCACGATAAAAGAGATGTGATTGCAATTATGATTCTGAAAGTGAAAGTGAAAACTTAAATTCGAATAATGGCAAGAAATAAACTTCTATAGAAAGGACACCCCTAACAAAGTTGGCTACCTCTCATAACTCATCAGCCATCCTAGTGGCCTATAATTGTGCATCATTCAATTCAAGGTGCGCCTCATCCTCATCATTCTCGCACCCTGTACACTCTTAACCAATTTGTTCAACGGTTCACCATGGTCCTCTTTTGTCCTTTTACCTTGGTACTAGAACCAGCTGTGTCCCCTTGCACCGAGCTGAGGTTGGTCTTGCTGACAACCTCATGAGAATCAACCTCTGATAGACCATTTTCTAATGCCCTCACCAACTTTTCAAAATAAGAACGAGTCACCCTAGTCAAATTGGCTAACTTGGCTCTGAAACTACTAAAATTTTCCAAGCTTTCTTCACGGTGGTAATTTGTAACATAAGTCCATAATCTCGTTTCAGCCCAAAAATGAAGACGTTCTAATCTAGCCTCTGCTCGACCCTACAAATAATTAAAAAACAATTTCTTAGCCTCTTCTTGTTTTGGTATGTAGTACCCATACACAAACGTCCACTTAAGCACATGCCTACATTCAACTATTTGTAACCAAGCATCTGTAATAAACTGTAACTGTGTTACTGGTAGACAGTAAAAACAACATGAGAGCCTCTGTAAAGATGAGTAGTTTTTAATCTGTGAAGAATTCCATAAAGGGCTTTTCCATCCTTAGAGACCTTTTGCCTTGCAACCCCAACGTACAGTAGTGATGTGTGTATCTACTCACCCAGTCTCTCCTATCACTGACACACTGCTTATTCTTAGTACTTTATTTAACTTTAACTGCTTTTGTCCTATAGCCGTTGCAAGATCTAACCACGGTGCGCACAACGTAGACTTCATAGCGACACAGACCAGCAAACACCTATATCCCACCAAGCGCGTTCATACCAAGTCGTATCCATACAACCATTATTCTTTTCAATCGGTCGATTACACTTTGGACAAGGCTTCGTGTGTAGAAGAATCCAACAATTAGTATTTTGAGCCTCATCTGTATTCTTCAACGCCCACTTACCAACAGTTTCACAATTTAAAGGACTATGAGCGTCGTCCTCCATACACTTCCAACAAAAAACGTACTTACAATCAAATGTAACATCATAGTTATCACCATCATAACTATCATCATCAAATTCAATAGCACAATCGCATCCTGGACCAGGACACCACTTAATATTTTTATTGCTCTCGACATATGACCTAAGCCAAAACATGTCATAATTTTTCTTTCCTTCTCCCTTAGCCAACACTTTAACCATATCAGGACAAACTGCAGCATCGCAAGACGGTTCAGGACACTTTATTGTCAAACATCCAGGACCGTCTAGAATAGCTGTACTAACATAACCTTCCCAGCACACCTTACAAAAAACATGACCACAGCCAGAATTTGCAAAATCCTTAACCATAACAGAATCGAAACAAATACCGCAATCAGCTTCACTTTTATCATTTTTAGGAAACTTAACACCACGATCAACGTCTAACAAACCAACAGAATCACGAACTTTAACTTCATCTTCAAACCAAGCTTCATTAACATTAATAGCACTCCAATTATACTTCAACAACAGCATGCAAGCATCATCATTTGATACAGATAAAACAGAAGTTACCTTTTCAATTTCTTCTTGTTGACGTTTATCCAGTTCATCTTGTTTTAATATAACGTAACTTTTCTCACTACTAGAATTATCACTATCCATCAGCACATTATACTCATCGGTGGTGTCGTCATCCGCATTGCGATCATCGACATCGTAGTAGATTTTCTCATTATGATCATCTTCGTCTAAAGAAGAAACATCACTTGTATTATGGAAATCATGATCATGGTTAGAATTCATGATAAGAAGCTTTTATTAGGGTTTAAGGGTCGATGAACAGTATAAGACTATAGGCTAATTAATACGGAGTATCTCGCTAAAGGTGTCTAGTCAGGTATGTAGGTGTCAATCCGTATAAAATGTTATACGAGTATTTGATAGTGGATTTGGTCCCCGAGTCTTCCCTCTGTACCGAGTAAGGTGGTTCTTTAGTTCAGTTTTAGAGTTTATCGAGTTATCTGGTTGAAATATTTAAATATAAAAATAGTAGTAATATTTAAATTATAAATAAAAACTAATAAACATAACAAAAATATTTACTGTGAATTTACTCCAACGAGGACTATTTCAAGGACCGATTATTTTAAGGACTATTTGCGTTAATTGTTTATGAAATTTTTACGAAAAAATTATTTCAAGTTAGCGTTCTGTTGCAAAGTTAGTTATTAAGGACTAACTTTGTAATGAACCGATAACCTAAAGGACTATTTCCATAAATTTTTAAAAAATGTATATTAAATTTCAACATTTTTTATAAATCGAACGTATGTCATAAGCATTGCAATATTTGGCTCGTTTTGTTCGCAATTTGACGATCTTTTCAATGGCATAATATTTTACAAATGAATAAATAGATATTTCTTACATAAAAAAGTCGTAAATAGGTAAAAGTTGAAGGTCGTTTTAGTAACTTTTCGCATACTTGGAGGGTGCGTTTTGTAAGTTTTTTTTACTTCGAGAGTCATGAAAGTTTTTTTTAATATTAAATTTTCACATTCACATTTTCCAAAAGCAATACTGCTCTTTAATATATACTTATAATTATAATTATAATGAATAAAAAAAATTAACAAAAAATAACCTAAATACAATAAAGTATAATAATCTAAGGGCACACAAATTAAAAACAATGATAATTTCATCAAAAGGTCTAACACGTATATAAAGTTTTATCTTTCATTTTTAACCATATATAATAATCATTTGTTTCATGTACATGTAGCATGAAAAGGTATATATTCTTTAACATCATCATAGTTTAATGCATATGTTATGATAAAGCATTTGAAGTGTTGTGAAAGGTGTATATATAGTGAGAACATACGTTTATAACATCAACAGATTTATAAATTAATGATTACTAAGCTTATAGATCTATATAAAACTTCACCCATTGTGGATGCTCATAATTGATAATAACGAGGAATGGTGCGGTCGCGTGTTGCGGCGGGACATTTCAGAATGCGCGTATTGTTTATGAACACTATGTACTATTAGATCCAAACAGCAAAATCTAAAATAAAATTTATATCAAATCGAAACTTATAATTACATATGACACTTTTTAGAAAAGTTAAAGAAACCCATTAACATCATAAAAAGATGGTCTTATATTTGGTTTATATTTCAATACAAAAGACAATATGATGGATTCAATGGTAACATAAGATAGAAAAGGTAGACGGTAATGACGTTTGAAGTCACACAGTCAATTGTGGGTTGTTTCATCGGAAAGGCACCAACTGTAAAGATAGTTTTATCGCCTTGGTAGGTAAGCCAGTTTAAGATCTAATTGGAGCAAGAGATCCGAGAGTTAAGAATATTTTTTGGACTTATTTTTACCTTTCTTATGTAAGCCTAAGCTTGTCATTCACTGGTCCAGGATTACGCAACTTGCACCGATCTATGAAATTCGTGTGAAGGCGTCCTATTAATTTGGACACACTTTATAACCTAAAACCCCTTTCAAGCATTATACATAGCCATTACATCGATTTCTTTCATCCTCCTCTAAGGCTGAGCAAAATCAACCGAAAACCGAACTAAACCGATAAACCGAGCTGAACAGGGCCGAACCGACCTTATTCGGTTAGGTTTTCGGTTTTATATAATTATGGTTTTTTGTTTCGATTTTGCTCGGTTCGGTTCAGTTCAGGTCAAAACCAAGAAGAATACACTAAACTATCTAAACCGGTTTCGCTAGGTTAACTTCGGTTAGGTTTTGGTTTTGCTAGATTAATTTCGGTTTGGTTCTCGATTCACGTTTTCCTCCAAATAGGTTTTCGGTTTTGGTCGGTTCGATTTCGGGTTTGACTTGTTGCTCAAACCTATCATCCTCATTCCAACATCACCACATCCAGCTAACACTTCTTGGATAGCCTAAACGCGAAAGAGTATAATGTGTTAATAACAAGACCAAGAATGTTAATGCTCAGGTCATTTGCAATTTTACGCATCACAACGACGAAAGCCAAACAACTATTATATAAATTAGATTTACAAAAACACAATATAAAGTATACGAGAACCTGCAGAACTATGAATTAATGTTCGATAATGTAAAGTATTACCATTAAGAATAAATTTTGTACTTGTGATGTCTGCAACCCACGCGCCGTCAACTTTTGTACGCACCGTAAACAGAATTCCCGAAACAACAACATCAATGGCAACTGAAAATATGAATTTAAATATAAGAACACATAAAAAACATATCTAAAATAATACAATTAAATATTTACATCAAGTGCTATAAAAGAAAACATCCCTAAACGTTTTCTGAATTGAAAAAACTACATTGAAAGAAAGCCTCACTTGCATCTTCAAGGATCTAGAAAATAATAGAAGCAGTAAAGCTCTTAACCATCCAACTTTTAAGAAATGAAGGCCGACAAGATTAAAAAGGAAAAAACACACAACTACAGCTGTTTTTCTTACTGGACTTGTCAGACGATGGCTCGATTCAGCTGTAATCAAACATTAGTCCCAGCCTTCCATCAATTCTATGCTGCCAAAAAGAAATTAAAATATCATCAGTACGAAAAAAACAAAACAAAACAAAATCAAAATCCATATATATGTATTCACAAAATGCACCATATATATAGTTTAAATTACTAAAAACAATGAAAAAGATAAAGTAATAACCAATTGGTCTCATAAAAATCACGACAACCATGCATTTGTATTCAGAAAATGCATTATAGACCTTTTTTAAGCCACAAAGTCACAGCAAGAAAGCAAATGGCAACGTTTAAGGCCTGAATTTATAAAACTATGTACATATCTAGTCAAATATCGTATTGGCCGTAAACACACAGCAGTTTACGCCATCCGTATTTTGCCACGCCAAAGAAACAACTTTTTGGATAACCGAATCCTGACGGCCGACCTACAAATTATTCAAACAGGATCTATGAAATGTCAACAGAAACGATAAATAAAAACACGTTGGACGGCGGTTCCAAAGATTACAGGTGAATCCTGAACGTTCCCAAACCTCATAAAACAATATCATTTCAGTCAAGGAAAATATTAAACGTCATAAGTCATTCCTAAACGGCATCATTACACACTTACATGACATCGTCGGGTACTACACATTCGTTTGGTCAAATATTGTTTTTTCTTTTCATTTTGGCTCAGATACTATATTGGCTACAAAACACGGTTGGCTGAGCTTTTTTTTCCATGCCAAAACTACGACCCAACAGGACAACGAACTGGCTGCAAAAGTGCTAGTACATTTTACGGCATTTGTTCTTTTGGTGGGCCAGAATTACAACTCAACGACTGGCCAAATCATCATAGCCAAGCAAGTACCATCCAAAATATGCCTGCAAAGAAATATGTGGTTTGATACAACTCCGATCTTAATCGGTCCAACCCAAACCTCTAACAGCATCATTTTTCATGGCCAGGAATGCAACGGTTCATCCTTAAACGCGGTCATTTGCTTAACATCGTTTTAGCAAGCCCCAAAACAAACCAGCTTTTGAAACTAAATATTGACGGTTAATTTAGTTCCAAGATCTAAAGATAGGGATGAGTAGAGACCGCACCACAAACCGCAAAACCGGAAAAAACCAAACCGCAAAAACCGCACCACTACAAAAACCGGTAGATCAGTTTTAATAAAAAAGAAAAAGCGCAAAATGCGGTGCTGTTGCGGTTTCATCCGTAAAACCGAACCACAAAACCCGTGCCGCACCGCACATTGATTATTTAGAACCGAAAAACGGCATTTTGGTTATTTAATGTGTGTTATAAGGCTTCTAGTGCATATTATCGATATCACTAATATTCTTATAGGTCATAAGTATGTGTGTGTGAGTGTGTGTTTACATTAAATACATGCATTGTTATAATCGAAAAAACGAACATTGTAAACTAAAAATCGCAAAAACCCACATTAATTAAATAAGTCACAAGTAATGGTGTAGTGTGGTTAAAACCCGCAAAAACCACAAAAACCCGCAAAACAAAAATCGCAAAATATGGTGTGGTTCAGTTTTTATTTTTATAGAAACCACAAGTGCGGTTGCGATTCGGTTTGAGTCAAAATCCGCACCAAACTGCACCACGCTCACCCCTACGGTATAGTTAGTTCGATGCAACTATGTCGTAACCTTTTTGTACTCGACCCATGAAGCCTACTCAAGTTGATAGTTACGGAGTAGCTAACCCGTAGGGGTTACGCCATAACAAGGGGTGAAAATCAATTCGAAAGACTTTACGGTGTAACTCATGCCTTTGGGTTACGCCGTAACTATGCCAGGTCTTAAAGATATACGTGCATTATGAAGGTTACGGCGTAACTCCTCGCTTAAGGTTACGTCGTAACTATATCGAGCCTATAAATACAAGCCCTAAATCTGCTGATTTGGTCATTCGCTTCATACACCACTCACCAAGGACGATTAGAGTTCTAAGTCAAGGGATTTTCAGCTCTAATCCATAATCATTCCAAGGGAGAATTCACTTTAATCATAGTTTGTATTGATCATTCGTCAAGTAATTGTATCAACATTAATGTTTAACTAATCAATGATTTTTTACATTATGTTTTCTGTAATTTATCATATGAGTGGCTAAGCACTTCTAGTGCTAGCCTAGTTATGTATCTATTATTGTCATGATGTTTATTTCTTAGTTTAATAATCATTTTGTTTGGATACTTTATTTGCTTTTAGATTGATCCTCGCGTTTTGGTAATGCTAATGCTAGTGTATAACCTATTAGCTAGTGATTAGGCGTGAATAGTTGAAAGATAGTCTAATAGGTTACAAGAGATAGGATGGGATCTATTTTGAGTGTAGGGGTTGCCCATATCATTGCATGCATTAGATTAGGAACTTATAAAGCACGGGAAATCCTTTTGTTAGTTGGCACCTAATACGAGGGTTTAATGTCGAGTAGTGGGATTGTCGACATTAGACAAGTATTTAGAGTTTGGGGGATTTAATGACTATGAACTAGATACCCGACTTTCGTGAACAACGGGGTTGAGATCATAGGAATTATAGGTTAGGTTACGAATACAAACTTGTCCTGATGATATTAGAACCACCATATAAAACGAGAATTAGACATTGCACTAGAAAATAACATCATTACATTAATAGAGTAGTAACTAGGTTAGCACGCTTTTCTCCCTTGATTAAATCTTCCATTTCATTTCAACATTTATTTTTCTTGCATTTTAATCATCAAATCCAGCTTTAGACGTGACAATTAAAATTTAGATTTTTGATCGAACACTTAGCTCTTGGGACGACCTCGGATTTACCAAAACCTACACTATACACGACTGAGTTCTCTGCCTGTTAGTGCATTAGTACATCATAGGTAGTCGAGTTAATATAAATATTAAAGCATGATCTATTAATACCCATCAACTATCCATAATCTTTTCGCATATCACTTAAACCTTCACAATGACTACATCAAATAGTACAATGCATAACGACATCATAGCAGTTGGTTCCAAGGAACATCCACCAATGCTTGCTCTGGGTAGCTATGCTCAATGGCAATTACGTTTCATGAGATACATTGACTTAAAACTAAACTGAAAACTACTCAAGAAATGCATATTCGGGGACCTTACGATTTAACTCAAATCATAACTCCAGCAGTTCCAGCAGATGGGGATAATCTAGGTAGTGACACTATTGTTGAGGAAGGAACTTATAAAAATACCAGTCCAAAGGCACGAGCTTTAATTGATGATGACGCAGAAGCAGTTCATATGATACTGAATGGTATTGGTAATGATATATACTCTACTATGGATGCTTGTTCAAATGCTAATGAGATGTGGATTGCAATTGAATGTTTGCAGCAACGATTGTCTATTAACATACAAGATGTTAAAACTAAGTTGTTTTGGAATTCGGTAAGTCCACTTCAAGGGACGGGGAATCAATTGAACCATGCTACACAAGGTTCTACAAAATGATGAATGAAATAGCGAGGAACAAGTTGAAGTTAGACACCATGCAGGTGAATGTTCAGTTTCTACAACAACTTCAACCAGAATGGTAAATATTTATGACGGTTGTTAAGCAAACTTCTGATTTGGACACCATCTCCTATCACAAACTCTCTAACATCTTGAAGTAATATCAGAATGAAGTGAATGATATTCGAGTTGAAAGAATATCCAGGAATACAAATCCACTTACACTTGTTGCTGCCACTTAACATTATCCAGATAACCTCAAGCACCAAAGCCTTAAAAAACTCAAGCACCATCACCAAGACAAACAACATCTACCAAATTAATTGCTACTACCAGAAGAAAAGGCAAAAAGATTATCAAAGCACCTTCACCCCCACCTGATTTAGATACTGTAGAAGACAGTGATGAAGAGCAAGCTTGGGGGATAAGCAGAATGGAATTAATCTCAAAGACCTTTAAAAACATCTACAAACCTATGAACAACAACCTCAAAACTTCATTGAATACCAGAAACAAGAATGTTGATACTTAACAGGGAATAGGGAAAGTGTAGGAACTCAGATAATGCATCAAACTGGGATACAATGTTCCAACTGCAAAGGGTTTGGGCATTTTACTAAGAAATGCATATTAGTTAAGCGGGTTAAGAATTAGGCTTACCACAAAGAAAATATGTTGTTGTGCAAGAAAGAGGATGCATGAATTAAACTGAGTGTAAAATAGAGTGAATGGCTACATGACACAGATAATGAACCTGAAGATCAGGAATTGGAAGCACATTACATGTACATGGCAAAGATTCAAGAAGTGTTACTAGCAGCAGATGACAACATTGGTCCTATCTATGACACTGATCCATTATAAAAGGTACAATCAAATGATGACTATAATGTGTTTGCCAATGAAAGAGAGCAATCTGAGCAACCTAAATTCATTAACGACACATATATGGTGAAAAAGGTTGATAGCAATATCACTTCTACTTCATCTGATGTGAGTAATAATGAATGGGAGGTTGACAAGAATGTTGATAAACATAAGGATGAACGTGTGTTGCTTGCTTCCTTAATTGCAAATTAAAAACTTAATGTTGATGAAAACAAAAAGATTCATGAAAATTTAAAGAAATTAAACACGTCTCTTACTCAAAAGCTTAGAAATAGCAAAATTGAGCTTGAGAGGTACAAAACTTTTCATACAAACCACAAAGAAGAAGTTAAAATTATATGTAAAGAAGCTCTTGGTTTATTGGCAGCGAACAAACGACAATGTTACGAATCTATAAAAACACAAGCATACGAAGTTTTTACAATTAAAGAGACAAATGCCAAACTTGTAAACCAGATTTCTATGCATGAAAGGATAATTTCTCGAATCTTAACTGAAAAAGAACAGCGGAAAAAGGATTTGAAAAGCAAGGAAGATAAAGACATTGACAAATTTATTTCTTTGAAAAATCAAGTAAAGATTTTAAGCAATATTGCTAATAAAACGAGTCAATTTGCACAAACTGTTCTTATGTTAATTCCTAAACCAAGTTTGTATTACAATGGTAAGTGCTCAATAAGTTTTGCAAATCTCGAGTACCTCAAGAAAGCTCAATGGGAGAAACCATGTCTATATAATGTTAAATATGATAAGAATGATCTTACGAATCTATTTGCTCTCGAAAGTGAAGAAATAATTCATCTTGTAGAAGAGAGTAGATCAAAGTTAAGTAAAGAGGTTAAACCATATAATTACACAAAGCTAAAAAAACCTTTACGAACTTTTTGTACCTCAATAACAAAAGTCTCGTGAACAATTGTATTTTGCAAATGATTTGACAAATAATGTTACAAAAATACCTTTTAAAAAATGAACAAGTAATTTGGTGAAACACATAGAATACAAGCATACCATTACTTCCACAAGTAAAAGTAAGTGTCCATTCAACGTGGCTCAAGGAAACAATAAAAATATTAGATCTATTGTTAAAAAGAACTGGTAAAAATGTCTTGAAAATAACTAGGAAAATCCAATTACACATGAAATATGTAGATGTATCAAATCACTTAACAATAGACAAGATAGAAAGTTTAGAGAGAGAAAGTGGGTTGTAGCACTTAGAGAGAGAAAGGAGGGTTGTAGCACTTAGTGAGAGAAAGAAAGGAAAAATGTATTATGTGAATAACCAAATAAACAACCAACCCTCTCTAAGGCATGGAGAGGGGTATATATACCTCACTATGGCCGGACACATAAGGATGACTTATGTTGGCCCGATTAGCTTGGTAAGTTTCCAAATATTACGCTACGAGCTATACTATTACACTTTTGGAAGTGACCAAGTCTTTTCTCGATTCCTAACAATCTCCCCCCAAGGGAGGTCACTTCAATTTACAAAAACTTAAGATCTACATTTTATGAATGTCTTCAATCTTTAGCTCGTAGTCTTGTTATCTTGTTCTTTATCGTGTGAATCTTGATGCAACAATCTTTAGACTTTTAGGCTTTAGCTTGTATCTTTTTCTTGACTTGTATGTGATCTTTTGAGCTTCTTGAGATCATCAACCAAGCATAATCTCTTTTCGTCATCTTGTAATCTTTGCCTTCTTGTGATCTTGTGACTTCTGGACCGATATGCTCATACTGTTCTTGATGTTGAAAGTGTGTGTAACCATCTTTCTTGAAATTATTTAACTTTAACACTTCGTCACTTTATGGAGGACGTACGGTATCACTTTAATACTTCATCACTTCAAGAAAGACGTACGGTATCAGAGTAGTGGAAGTCTTGAAACATGTACTTGAGCTTTCATGATGTCTTTACTTATGTCGGTCGAGTATGAGCATGTGATATTGACTTTGACTTGTCATCGGGTAACTGCTGCCACCGTCAGGAAATCTACATGAATGGGTTAGTGATAAAAAACATATATGGATGAAAGTAGCTTTGTCACTTCGTCGAATAAGGTTGTAACAACCATGGTTCCCCGTTAATCAGTATAAATACTGCCTGTGATCAGGTAGAATTCTGAAGAATCTCCTTGACAGGGTATCGCAGCTGCACTATTCGTTCTCATTACCGAAGCGTCTCAAAGCAGACAACACGGTAAGAGTGAACCGGTAAGTTACTATCTTCCCGATTAAGTCGTCAATTCGTGTTTAGCTTTCCTATGTCCAGATACCCTTGTGAGGCTTCCCATGGACATAAGATTGAAAATTGATTTAGAAAATCAGTCGGTATGTTAAGATGCAAACGGTTTTTATAACACACCAACAGTTTTATCTTTTTCAAAATTCATCCGTCAATTCATAAGCTGGAACGAATCGATATCTAGTATCACAAGTTCAATTCGTGTAGGATCTTACAAGTCACCTACCGCAGAGCTTGTTTGATGTTGGCTCTGGAAGGGTTTCCATCGTCACTGTGAATACTTTTTAGGTATCACTCTGATGTTCTGGCAAAATCACAAGGATAATGTGAAGGACTCTTGATATATTTATTGTTTTCACATTGTGTGAATTAGCAAGCATATTTCGAATAAGTGTCCTAATGAGATTTATGGATGATCTCTTTTATGGCTCTAGACTCGATGGTGCACTTTGATTTTTAGTAATCAGAGGCTGGAGCAGACTGCCACCTTTTCAATATCAACTAACTCGGAGTGAGAAAGTCGATAGAAATGTGTTTAATCTCTGTGAGAATTAAAATAAGAGTCTTTTGAGAAACCTTGAGTGGCTGGGAAGGGTTGTGCATCGCGTCACTGGGTCTATGACGATTGTCTTCAATACCAGACAACAGCTTAGTGTTTCTGACAGTTTATGTATTGACTTAATTTCTGCCTAATTGTAAGGAAGGCTTCTTTCTTTTCACCCTTTATCTTAAATTTCTTTTTAATTCTTCAACCCCTTCAGTGCTTACCGAGACTTCATGACTAGTACCTTGTTAGGTTTGTTCCAGTACTAGCTCCATCTCAGTCGGCACTATTCCTTTATTCTCACTTTTACTCCTTTTTTATATCATACCTAAGGACTTCTACACTAACTAGTGGATTGTCCCTGGGTAGATCCCTCTGATTCTGGCTGGACCATGAGAACGAATACCTAATCCTAACCACCTTATAACTCCAAGTAATTACAAACATGGTCGGTCTTTTGGTATTATTCTCCGCCTTAAAACCATTTGAAAACATCGATCAAGGTACTTTATGATATAAATCAAAACATTTAGTACCTCGATGGTTTTACTTTTTAGAAATTGCTCCCCCTCAACACGCGCATTGATATTCAAAAATGTTTAGCACATGAAGGGTGAAGCTCGCACTTGAGTCCTTAAGATCACATCTTTAGCCATATATTTTAATCACATTTTCTCTCCTTATCAAAAATATAAAATATCTTGATATTTTGTATATCAATTGATTCAAATATTAATGATTTCAGGGAAAGAATGTCCAAGTATTAACAAGCCGTATTAAGAACATTTTGAATGCTCACCCTTAATTTATGAGGGTATTATATATATATAAAATATAGTGTCGAGTATGTTAATTTGAAATTTTTTGAATTTATTTAAAAATTCTATAAAATTCGTACTCAAACATTATTTATATTGCCTACTATTATAAGTCTATACTACATATTCACAATATTCACAAGATAAGATTTTGAGATTGGACCTGACGATTAAACGGTACGCGTCATCAGTTTGTAGTCCATCTCGAGTTCCCGTGCACCAACCAATCGCTCCAGATTTCTAATGATTTCCCTTTCTCGCAGCTGCTTATCGATCAACTCAATCATAAGACCCGACCTCTTTTGGTCAACAACCATCCACTTTCTCGTTGGCATCTCCATGTTGTAATCCAGACAAAATTCGAGTACTCTGTGATGAATCTCATCGCGAACAGACTTAAGTGTGCCATCTGAGAACTTGTACAACTCATCAGCTCACAATACTCTTTTCTGGTTGTTCAAGTCTTCATAGACAATTTCTGGTGGATCGTATGATGTAGTGTAGGGTTCTTTGAATTCAATTCTGGAAAGTTCTTCTGAGGTTTGGTGATGTTTAATTTTCTTGGTAAACTCTCTACACTATAGTGTTAAATCTTCGACACGTCTCTTGAGGATTAGGCTTCTTGTGAACATACGAAGAGCCACAATGAAGTCAACAATAACAATCCCGTCGAGGTGGAATAACTTGTGTTGAACAGCAAGAAGAAGCATATCTTCAATGTCATTCAGGTGTAGATCAACGAAGTCACCTTCTTTAAACTTATAAAGCTATTGATCAGACCTTTTCACCATAATCTCTTCCAAGTGACCATATCCGTGCAATTTCTTGACACTAACACTCTTCACACCAAGAATCGTCTTAGTACAGTAAATGTTTTGCTTGGCAAATTTGCTTACCTGAGATCGGTACCATAGTTTACGTCTTTCACCCTAGTGTTTGATTCTCTTTTCAGCATCTTTGTCATACGTATGTTTAATGGTACTCCAAAGTGTATGGACCATGTCTTTAATTCATTTGATCTCATACCGAGCCGCCTTTGTCTTCGTAATAAATGAAGTGTATGTAACCTCTAGATCAGAAGTCTTCAGATACTCCAGATCATTGTTGAAGAAATAGTCAGCAACACTGGTTCGATGACTTGGGGGACCTTGTAGAGGAAGAGGCTTGGATAGATCAAACGGGTAACGATCTCCTTCTGGATTATTCCAATCAAGTTTGTCTGTTAACGCATTGAAGCACTCTTAGAAGTTGTACTCAAGCTCGATACTGCTAGAGCAAGCGCCTTTTAACAGATCTGAAGGCGGGGTTTCCTAACCAGATATATTGAGTGAGATTTTTATTTTAAGGTCCATTTTTTTTTCCATTACATACTGGAGAAGTCAATAGGTATTTTCTTTTTCAGTGGCCCATAAGGTCGTTGAATGTGAGAAAGATCCTTTGGAGCAATGGACATTATTAAACCAAGGCTTTTTTGGGTTGATCAAGTAACAAAACTGAACGCTTGTTCCATTCAGGATCAAGAGTAGAAGGCCTTGTAGGTTGCTTGAACCAATCTGGATTCGGAGTCTTAGTAGTCTTAGGTTTAGAAGCATCTTGTGGTTGATCTTTATCATGAACCACATCATCACCCGCTTCATCCATAACCACCTCAACAATAGGTTCTTCAATTGGTTCCTTTGCAGAAGTAGACTTACCAGTTTTAGAGCCTTTAGTTGGAGCTTTACTGTTTGGGATTTCCTTGGTGGAGGATGGCTTCTTGGAAGACTCAGACTCTTTAGTTCTTCTCCTCTTGTTTCTACCTGGTTTGGTCTAGCTGGAGGTTTATCATCATCATCTTCATCATCATCATGCTTTCTCTTATGGTCTTTGACTGTATCAGCGACTCCCTTATCCATTACGTTTTCATCTTCAATCAATGCTTCCATGAGTACATGGTACAATCGATGATTTATAGGATTTCTGTTAAAAGACTTGTTTGCATGCATGGATTGGTAGAGAGCGCTTTCTCTTCGAGAGCTGCCTTGTTTGCGTACTTGATAGTAAACTTTGGCGTCTGTTTCATCTTAGCTTGTTCCCTCTTGGTTTTTTAGATCTCTGAAAGCACTTTCTAGGATTCTTGTATAGATCAACGTTAGTGTATGTTTTTGGTGATTCAGAAAACTGCTAAGAGAATATTCGGAATAAGATCTGTGGTTGTGTTTCTTCATGTCTTTTTGAAAGACATCCCCAACTTAGGTGTAGATAATTATCAACAACAGATGGAATTGTGTCTGTTGAGAGCAGCATGAGCTTCAAACAGATAAACTCTTTTTTAAGATCGAAATCTTTTTCCAGTTTAGCAACTCTTAGCTGAAAAACAGCAGTGGTGATGATTGGAGCATCGGCTGTGATTGTTATTGTGGGAATCGGTGTTGTTGTTTGTTGAGGTACAGATGGTGTGGTGGAGACAGATGGAGGAGGTAGAGTTATTGCAGTAGCTATTGAAGGAGATTCTTGAATAGGTGTGAGAACTGTGGGTTCGGAAATCACAGATACAAGTACACTAAGCACGGATGGAGATTGGGTATGTGGAACTTCAGACTGGATCTTAACTTCTAATAATGAGTTGATCTCTGTATCTATTGTATCCTTAACAGTACTAACCAAAGAAGAATAAAAAGAAAGTTTAAGGAATTGATCACTAAAACCTGAAGATACAGATAAGCTAGAGCTTGATGGAAGGAGTTCTGTCTTCTTGGCATCATCCTTTGCTTCTGAAGTCTTTTCAACATCTTCCTTTGCTGCATCAATAACCTCTCCATCACCTTTATCAGAATCGTCAACTTCAGTATTTAACATCTCTTCATCCTCATCTTTACGTACACGAATCTTGTAATTATATATATCATCCTCATCAGATTCAGTTTCAGCATCTTCATTGTTTGCATCTTGATCATCTCTGACATAATCATTTCCTTCATCATCAGCATCATCATCTTTATCATCCTTCTCTTCGTCTCTAAGTTTATCTTCTTCTGAGTATTCACTTTCCTGTTCTGATCCCCACTCAAGAATAACATTTTCTTTAGTTATATCCTTTTCCTCATCGGGAACCCATGGTTTAGTATCGGTTCCTTCACTTGAGGTAGCAGAGATGACTGTGGACTCAATGGGAACCCCTGGTATAATACAAGTTCCTTCATTTGAGCCTCCAGTACCTGGCTGTCTCTTGCTTGTCTTCTTACTTTCTTCAAGAGCCTGCATAATGTCTGCATCCTCTTGTTCTTCTGGAGTAAGAGATCGAGCACCTTAAAACTTAGTCTTTGAAGTGGCGGGTTTTGACTTTGGAGCACTTGGAGTGTCTTGAATGACTACACTCTTAGAACTTCTGCTACCAGACTTCTTCTTAGCAGATTCAGGTACAGATTCAGTCACGATCCTTGCATGAGTAGCATGGACTTGAATTGCTGCTTCTGCTTCTTCAGCTTCAGTTTGGCTAATAGACTTGCCTAACTCCAAAGCAGTATCAGGATCATCAGAGATAATGTTATCATCAACAGACAGTGTGACTTTCTTCTTGACTCTTCTCTTACTAAAAGTCTTTCTTTTAACTGATTCAGGTTCATGTTCAGACTCTTCAGATACATCAATAGTTTCCTGAGAGTCTTCAGCAGTCTTCTTTCTTTTTGAACCTTTGCCTTTGCTCTTCTTGGGTAGAATCTGACCAGTAGAATACTTGATGAACATCTGATAGGATTCAGATTGTTTGATTGCTTCTGTTAGCATAGTCTTAGGAATTGAAAGTCCATATTCTTGATAATCTTCACCTATTCTGACAAACTTTAATCTACATACAATACCATCATCTTTGATTGTATGATAGTGTTGAAACTTGAGGTTTGAAAGAGAGTTGTGTTGCTTGAGGAAGTGATTGATGATGACCTTAGTGAATCGTAGGAATGGCATGTTTTCGCATCTTGATCTTTTCTCCTTTCTGTGATCAATCTGGTATACAAGATCTTCCCAAATCAATTCTGGATAGTCGACATTCTCTTTGTAGAACATTCCTCATAGTATGTCAATTCTGGACTTACGTAGTTTGTCATTGCTTGCTGTCTTTCTAGAGAGACACTTGTTGATTATAGCTGCCAGAGTTCTCCATGGCTGATGCATATGATCCACAAACATGTTGGTGTGCTTGTACAGTGGACCTTTGTAACCCAGTTTAATGAGAAATGCATGTGTAGTATCATCATCTGGTACATCAGTAAAGTTTATACCTTCCACTCTTGGACAAATATCAGCATTGACCACACACTTCTTGTTAGCTAAGAGAAATTCATAAGAATCCGTTCCTTGAACCTTCTTGATAGAATACCAGAACTGCTGCATAAATATTTTAGGGTCATCTGCAGATATAGTGAATGCATTGAAGCAGGTGGAGTTCTTGACGAGATCGATGACCACTTGAAATGTCTCTTCCTTCTGTGGCACAGTGGTTTCCAGTCTGATATTGGTAGAGCTAATCTTGACTCTCTCAGTAAATGGAACCCATTTTTCATCACGAGCAGCAACTTGTTGTTTCTCTTGAGGATTCATGATTCTGCTTAAGAATTAGACAATACAGTTTATATACACAACATATATATTATACTGATTTAGTTTGGTTATCCTTGATAATATGATTGATCTATGATTAGGTTTCATGCAAACGTGACAGAATTTCTACACTCTATGAATAAGTCAACTAAGGTTTATTGTCAAAAGTCAACTTAAAGTGGTCAACGTGACATTTCCAAGGGAACTTAGGACACACATTCAATTAGAGAACAACAAATGACCATTCAAGTAAAGCAAGTTATGAAGCATGACACCAAGTATTACATAAATTTTAAAAAATTTGGGCAAAGTTTCCTTTTATGTTTTGTCATATTTCACTTGAATTGTAACCTGGGGCATGTTTCGCTTGAAACACTGTCTAACATGTTTCGCTTGAGATAAAATTTACATGTTTCGCTTGAGATAAAATGTACATGTTTCTTTTGAGATGAGTGGAACATGTTTCGCTTGGAATGAGTAATACATGTTTCGCTCAGAAAACATGTTTCGCTTCATTCAAGCAAACATGTTTCGCTTAATTCAACCAAACATGTTTCGCTTCATTCAAAGTTACTTAACTAAGTTTTTACCAATTAAAAAACTTGAAAGCACTTCTAACAAACATTACAAATACAATCATATCATCACAGAAGCAAAAACCACAAGATTAACAACAACATTTTGGCATGAAAAATGATTTTCGAGCACTTCAAAGGAGAGAATTCCATGGCAAACATATTAAGAACATTTTGAGAGGCTAAGAACACATACCAAGGTACTCTTATCATATCACAAACACTCTAAGCACAATATACAAGCAATACTTATACCATTTTCAACCTAGCGCACATAAGAATCAAATTTTCCAAGTAAAAGAGTTCAAAGGAAGCATAAGTGAGTTACAATAGCAAAAGGAAGGTTATATAAGGCTACTAAACACAAACCCACAATAAGACGTACAAAGTACACATGTTTCGCACCATTCATGCTCACAAAAATCATCAAATCTCACTCATATGTTAAAGTTATTCAAAACAACCGGTTCATACTATGTACTTAATCGCACCTTAATGGAGTAATAACCCCGACAACAAATTACCAAAAATCTTAAAACTTTTAATTATAAACCTAAATCATTTTTAATTGATTATGATATGAAAAGAGTTTGAAGACTAATATATTCTTTACCTAGATGATGTTTAAGGGATAACATACAAGTAGAAATGAATATTGGAAATTGAAAAACGAGTTTGAATTTTGAGGATGAATCGAGCGAAATGTGAATTGAGAGAAATGTGTGTTTAGTGTTTTTGATTTTTGTATGGGCGAAATGTGAAGAACTAATATAGTAACCGGTTTATGTTTCATTATTGGCAGGAATGGTCCTTGTTGTTTCAGTCAACTTCTATTTTGCTATTAAACTTATCACTAAGCCTAAAAACCTTTTAGAAATGACACATTGAACCCCTTAAGTTTATAACTAAGAATATAAGTCCTATAATTTGCCATTTAGCCCCTTAAAGATTATCCAATAACATTTTAAGCCCAATTGAGTTACAAATACATTAACTCCCCTTTGATTGATAAACTTTTATTGAAAAACCTTTTACCATTTATTCCGCGATGACATTTTAAAAGATCATTTTTGAAAGAATTTGACTATTTCTCCCCCTCAAATAATGTTCCGTTTTCTATTTAAAGAGCTGTAGACATTGTTTGATAGAAAATTCTTTAAAAATCTGTTCAGATGAGAAACTGATATGTTTAATTATTTTTCAAAAACAACACCGATAAAAACAAGATTTCTCTCGTTTTGCATAAATAAATGCACTGACACGTACACTTATTTGATATAGGAAGCACGAGTTATGTTGCAAAGTAAACACAAGCCTTTGAATGAATATGAAGTGATTCATTCCCGAGTAAAATTAATTTTCCATTGTGAGGTCAAGTTTTCTTTTTGACGAAATACTTGCCTTTAAATTAAAGACCGGGTTGCTGTCTGAAATAATAGCAAGCCATCTGACATGTGTTGAAAACTATTTGAACTTCTGCTCGAACTTCATTTACAACCTCGTATTATTATTAAAAGATATTTCTAAGGCCGTAAATGTTATCGATTTTTAGAAGACATGTCAAGAACACCATATTTTTATATTTTTTGATTTTTTGATTTTGTATTTTCTTTTAATGATTTTATATTTTTATATTTTTTTTGAAAAGTTTAAATAAAATTAAATATCTTTTTGGGTTTTTCTAATTTTTTTTTAATATACATATGATACAGGATATGTGAAAAAAGTACCACCATTACTCCTCCTCTTCGTCTGCTAGCTTTTTCAGAGTCTTCGGGGACATGCTTTGCATTCCAAGCTTTTTGATAAGAAATTTCAGTCGTTCTTGTGTTAAAGGCTTAGTAAAGATGTATGCCAGTTGATACTTTGTTATGATAAAATACAGCTCAACCACCCCGTTCTCCACTTGCTCCTTGATAAAGTGATATCTGATGTCTATATGCTTTGATCGGGAGTGTTGGACGTTGTTGCAACATAAAGCAATGGCACTTTTATTATCGCAGTACAGTGAGATCTTGTTGAACACAAGGCCATAATCAGTCAATTGTGATCACATCCAAAGTATTTGAGCACAACATCCTGACTAGGCAATGTATTCAGCTTTTGTACTGGATAGGGCGGTGCTCTTCTGTTTCTTTGACGACCAGCTCACTAATCTATCACCTAATAGCTGCATACTTCCAGACATACTTTTTCTGGTATCTTGGCAACCCGCATGGTCAGCATCTGCAAAAGCTATTAGAGCAATACAAGAATCCTTCGAATACCACAAAACCAAATTAATGGTTCCTCTTAGGTATCAAAAGGTTTGCTTAACCGCATGTAAGTGCTTTTCGGTAGGCTTTGCCTGATACTGGGCACACATGCACACAGCAAATACAAGGTCTGGTCTACTAGTTGTAAGATACATAAGGGTGCCAATCATTCCACTATAACGTGTAAGATCAACGGCTTTCCCTTGTGGATCTTCATCCAGTTTGGATTTCTTCACCATTAGAGTATCCGCTGGTTCACATGTTTCCATACCATACTTTTTAATCGATTCTAGAGCATATTTGGATTGATTTAAAAAGATGCCTCTAGGACTCTGAGAAATCTGTAATCCTAAGAAAAATGATAGTTTGCCCATTATTGACATCTGGAATTTTAAACACGTTATTTTTGAAAAAGTTTCACAAAGATCAGGTTTAGTGGAAGTAAAGATAATATCATCGACATAAATTTATATCAGTAATATGTCCTTGCCTTCTCTCTTGACGAATAATGTAGGATCGACGGTGCCTTTGGTGAACTTTTAGGAGAGTAGAAACGATGAGAGCAAATCATACCAAGCACGTAGAGCTTGTTTCAACCCATAAAGAGCCTTCTTTAGCTTATACACATGCTTTGGATTCTTTGAATCTACAAAACTGGTTGGATAACATTAGACCTTCCTCACACGAATGTCATTCAAACAAGCAGGTCTTCCAAATCCATTTTGGTAGTCGGACCTTTCATATTGACAGCGAATGCAATAAAGATATGGATGGCCTCGAGTCGTACTTAGAGCAAAAGATTCCTCAAAGTCTATGCCTTCATCCTGACAATATCCCCTCGCTACTAGACGAGCCTTATTTTTCAACACACCACCTAGTTCGTCTAGTTTCACCTTGTATATCCATTTTAGGGTAATAATCATAACACGATTCGGGACGAAGGTACATGATTCGTTCTATAGTATATATATAATATATAAGCAAACACTCAACCAATTACTTTTAGCCAAGATTGGTTAAGAATTCACTAAATAAAATATATATGTTTCCGGAAGTTTGATTTCCCGGGTCGTATGTCCCAACGAGGTGTGCAATGGAAAATCGAATGACGAATTGATAATCGATGTTTGAATTGAATGAGGATATGATTGGTTTTTCTATTTCTTCAAGTTAAATATGCAAAAACGATTAAATAAAACCTAAAAACGAAAGCTATATAACTTAAAACCTAAAACGGGCACGAAAAACGAGGGTCAAAAACCTAAATTACACAAATTTAACAATAGAATGAATATTTTCACTTAAAATGGGTTCTAAGTGACTAAAAATGAAGTTTAAAAAAAACTAGATCGAAAACGGAGTTAGTTAAGACAAAAAACGAGTCAAATTACAAAAACCCGGGAACGAAACTCCCGTTTGTAAAAAGGGAATACTTTGTAAAAATTACCCTACAAGAAAAACATATATTTTTCTAGAAAACTATATGACAAAAGAACATTTTAAAAAAAAGTTTATAATTTTTCTGGACTTTTTATTTTATTTTTTATTGATATTTTTAGTTTTTAAACAAAATAAATTTTGAAAAAATACTAAACGTGTATAAAAAAATTCTGAAATATTCACACAAAATGCTTAATAGGATAAAAGGTCTCCTATGGAAAAATAAGAAAAGTCGGCGCGCTTATTGAAAACCTGCGAAATAAGCTACAACAGGTTAATAAGCAAATGGCTAAAAAAGCCCTGTAAATAAGAATACCAATTCAACCTCATTACGATGAGCTATTGTAGCACAGTGGTAGAGGTGTTGGTTTAAAAGGTGCGAGAGGTCGGGTTGAGGTCTTGGGTTCGAGCCTTGGCTCACCCTTGGCTTCCCCTCTCCCAAACTTTTTTAAATGCCAATTTTTTTACATATTTTTGAAAAATAGAAAATAAGCAACTTTAAAAAAACAAAAATTTTATAACTTAAAAATAAGCACGTAATAAGCTAAATTAGTTAGCAGAATGGCTAAATTACACTAAGGCTAAATACAAACAAACCTGTTGGCTTTTTAAGCCAAAAAGAGCAAACTAAAATAAGAAATAAGCTAAGATACAAAACTAACCTGACCTAATAAGCACCTATAAACTAAATTAAGCAAACTAAAACAGGCAGAAAAGCTCAAATGAGACAGATAAGCCAAAAGGGCTAAACACTTAGATTTTTAACTAAACACTCAAATAAGCTAGCATAAGCATTAAACAAAGCACAAATAGGTAAAATAAGCTCAACCTAACCCAATAAGCTAATCTAAACTTAAATAAGCTAAATTGACAGAGAAAAAGGCTGAAATAAGCAAATAAGCCTAAAGGGTTAGGCTACAGGCCAAACAGGCCCTTGGGGCACTTTTAGGGCTTATTTTTAAGCCCTTAGAGTGGATCCCAATGGCTGAGCTTATAGGGGCTTAAAGCACAGCCTATAAGCTATCTAAAAATGGAAATTGCAAAGACTTTGATAAGCAAATGGACAGCTAAAAAGGGCTGTCAAAAAGAGCTTTTGCACCAGGGGAGCTTTTGGTTTTGAAAAAGGCTTATTGTAGACCTCAAAACAGTTATCCAAATAAGCTTTAAATTTAAAAACAGTCTCAAACTGATTGAGACTGGTTCCTAATGAGTTTGTGCAAGAGTTTTTAGATTCTAAAACTAATTCTAACCTATCTAACTTTGAACCTGAAAAGAGGACCTCTTCATTTTTTTAAAACTGGTGATACTTGACAGTTTTGACCCAAATTTTATAAACCAAATGCACAACTAAATTGGCACTAACCTACTGAGTTTATGACTCAAAAGCGAACCAAAAAAATTGGTCGACCAAATAGCTTTTTATCAAAAAAGTTATGATAAGCTGTTTAGAAATGCAAAACTACCATGACTTGAACCTTTGGGACACCCAAAAACCTTTTGAAACAACTTTTAACCTTATCAAGACTTCTTAAGACTGCTTAAAAACTACTTTAAGATTGATTAACCACAGTAAAGTTAATGAATTGTCCATTGCAAAAATCCTTTTTTTGACCCCCCATTTTTCAGATTACCCAACACCACTTTAAATTTAAAAAGGGCATTTTTGGCTAAGGAAATGCTCAATAAGCTAAAACAGTTCATGGAACATGTATTTTAGATGAAATAATCAATTTCACATAAATCAGCACATAAATAAGCAAATAGCATATAATCAGAATATGCATTTTTAAAGACAGTTTTGAATTCTTAATTTCTAAACTAAGAGTTAAGAAATCCATATAAGACACGATATTAAGACGGAAACAACTGAATTTGCATTAATAAAATATAAATAGCACTAAATAGCTAAGTCACAGCTGACTAAGTTTAAAATTTTAAAATAAATAAAGCACTTACAATGGTCCAAAGCCTTAATGAAGGAATTTAAACACTCAATTAGTGTTTTAACCATCCTAATGTCTCTCCCAAGAGACTATAAAACCATGGCCATCCAGTTTTTACATGCTCCAAGATCTTTTTTGAAACATTGTGAGTGGCTTTTTTAGAGGAAAAGCTTAAATCTTTTGAGTTTTGGAAAAACTTAAAGTTTTTAAGTGTAAACAGCTTAAAAGAGAGCTTAAAAGAACCTTTTAAAAACACTTTATAACAAGTAAATAAAGATTTAAAAAAACAGGGCAAGATAACTAAAAACACTTCAAGCTTTCATTAAACTGAAAAAAATAAGTTTACTTAGACTGAAATAAAAGCTTATATTGAACTATATTAAGTGTTTGAGAAAGATGATGTCGCCTAAGGCTTACAATTGACATCTATTATATAAAAACTAGGTCTTCTTCCTGTGCTTTTGTGTGATTTTTCTGAGAGACATAAAACACATATTTGAGTTTCTTTTGTGGGTGCAAAACCATCATAAAAGTCTCACTTGGCCATGATTTCAACCTTGGTGCTTCTTGGATCACCATCTCGCGTTGGTTGTTGCTCGATATTGGTGAGTATTGCCAAGTTTGGGCAATATTTACTTGTGTGGGGTGTTGTGGAGAAGGAGAGAGATTTGTTTATCCATGGGGTTTTGTTGGGTATTGCAGGGTAAAGAGTAGGGAGAAGACACGTGAGAGGTTATGGCGGGAAAGGGTGATTCGTTGGGAGGGTTTTGATCTGAGTCAAGGGTAAATGTTTGAGATATTGGCACAACTAGCCCTCCATTTTGTATATGTTATTTCAAAAGTCAGTCCTTGTTGGTCATAAGCAATTTAGGGACGTTGGCAGCTAAACCCCTTGGAGAGTGTGTGAGTTAATTTCACCACACGTCCTTATTATGATGTGAGTTTGGGGAGATGGCAGAAATGCCCCCTGAGGTTGTATTTTCATAGAATTGTAACTTCAGTCCTTGTAGTTTTTCCACAAATTGGGAAAATATAACTTTTGGAATGGCAATTGTGGTCCCTTATGTCTATATTTTTTTCGGATTCAAGCTTCTCGGAGTTGACTTGACTATGACTGTTTGCTTTTCTGTTGACGTTTTGAACTGGTTGACTTGTTTGGCTTTGATTTGGGCTTAGTTTTTCACACTTTTCCATTCCTCTTGTGGCTCAGTTTTCGTCGTTTTTTGGCTTCTTTGTCTTTTGTCCTGTTTGTGTGATTCGTATTCTACATAATACAAATGCAAAACAAACATATATTTGGCAGTTTATGTGCGTTTTTGGTTGTTTAGGGTCGATTTTGAAGGTAAAAGGTATGTGTAATTACACACATACCAAAATCCCCCATACTAAGATATTGCAGTATTGTCCTCACGCATTGGTATTAAGGTAAACACAAAAGGAAAACCAAGAATCTCAATCCCCCTCGACTAATAACCTCGAAAAGTAGCTAAGTGTTCGTCAAGGGGAACTAAAGAATCAATAGCTTCGACAAGTCCTGTTTTCACCATTTTTTAAATTTACACTAACTATCATAATTTTTTTTTTGGATTTTTCCTTTTTCTTTTCTTAACTAATCATGTTTGACTTCCTTTATTTTATCAACACTAGGATCATAGAATGAGAAGCGCCCATAGAATAATCTACGGATGTCCTGAAGGTTCTAATTCAATCGTCCCCGTTTTTTTCACTTGTCCCACGCTAAGCGTAAAAACGAAATCATCGTTAAGTACAAGTAAAGATGCTAACACTACTTATAACTATGACTTGTCAACTTTTCGCTCCCAACAATTATTCAATTAGAGTGATTGTGCTTAATTTTAAGTTAAATTTAGATCGACAGTTTTAGAAAGTAGTATAGTTTATGTGCATAACGATATTTCTGAAGAAAACTGGGGAAAAAAACTAGATTCACCTCCAACCAGCTTATTCGATAGATCCCAGCCGAGTTCGACTTAGGTTATCAGGTTGAGACCCCACAGGAGAATGTTCGCAATGTAATAGCGGGATACTCCACCCTTTTAGGCCGAATTTCTTAGATTTACCGCTAAATAAACAATACTACTCAAAGCACGCAAACATCAAAAATTTAATGATCTCATTGGTGCGATTATTCCTAGAAATAATCAACCAACGGCAACCAACAAACTTTTGAAGTCTTAGAGCAAGTTATTCTTAGTTTAAAATTATACTTGAGTTTAGGAAAAAGAATTTTAACCATTAAATTTTCATTTATTGCTATATATACATATACTATAATACCGTCATCATTTACATGACTCACACCATTTCGGCCACGCCTACACAAGATGTAAGTGAATTGTCTGCGGACGTTTTCTTATTGATAACACTTAGATTTATTATTCACTATGGCCTTGTTTTGAAGATTGCAAATCGTGTGAGCGGCAAGATGCAGGTAACCCTTTATCAGCCCACAGTTTATATATATTTTTATATATATATATATTCTATTATTATAATATATATATAATTATATTTATATATGTTGCAACATATTTTCCGTTAATAGAGAAACATTAGTTTTAGAAACCAAGCATAAAGCTGTGAAAACTAAGATGATTATTTTCGTTTTCGAAAGAGTTCTTTTTGGAATAATCCTTCTGGTTTTAAGTTAAAGCAAAATTAAGACGATATTAGTCATGTAAGAGCTTCGGGGAGAAAAGTGGACAAGTTACACTTAAAAGCTTTTAAGATTTCAATATCTGTTTAGCATCTACTTGTTAAATAACCTATCATTTCTAGTTCTTCGCAAATTTAAATCCCTAATAAAAGGATTCGCGATATGCTTTAACCTAATAAACTTTTGGTTTATTAAATGGTTTAAGGGGACAAAGCTAGGCTCAAACATGCCCGATCAAGTCTAAATTTATTCTTATTCTACCATTGGGAAAGTCAAAAATGTGAAAAAAAACACTTATTACCCATATTGAAAATTTTTAAATTTTTTCATTTTCTTGGTATTTTTGCAAAAAAATTGGTGGTAAAAAACAGGATTACGTGACAACAACGGCTGCAGGCAACAATCAAATCGAAGATCCCCCCATACTAGAACTAGACATCGTCCTCGATGTTTTAAAAGGGGTACCTATGTAAATCTAAGGCCGTTTATTAAGTGTGCCAAAAGATAAAATGTTAGTCGATTAGATTTGGATATTGGATTCCCAAAATAAAGCTAAGGATGTGAAGCTCGAGTGATCGGAGGACAAAACCGCGAGCACGAGAGTCATCACAATCCGGGAAATCCTGGACAATAAACCACAAAACACACAAACACGAATAATGAAAGAGGCGAGGAAGCCTCATCTACAACACAAAACACTTAATAGCTAAAGAAAGAAGATAGAATGGATATAAGCTTAGGTTGACCACCCCACGAAGCGCCTTGTTTTTGTTAACCGAGTCACAAGCTCGATTCGACCCCGAATTCATTGGTCCATTGGGGAGCAAGTGGAAGATAAAATTATCATCGGACTTTCATTCAAGCGGTTTGGATAAACATTGAACTTCATGAAAGGTCCACTCCGATGAGATACATCCGGCATAAAAGAATGAGATGCCGGGATCAAAAATGGTATCTTCATTCCCGGTGGAGAGAAGATATGGAGGGACAACAGGATATGTGAGAAAAGCAAGAAAAGATCCTACAACATAAGCGAAGAGAGATGATTGTTCATCCTCCTAATGGTAATTTACATTTGTCGTAGAAGCACATTTTACGATTCTCGGGGTCAAATAGAAGGTCAAAAATCTCCCGGATCGGGATCAATCTTAAATTTGAAACATTCAAGTTTCGGAAGAGACATGATGTGAGTGAGTTCATCGGTGAACTCCTCATGATAAAGGTCACTCCTATCGGCAGGAGGAAAACGATCATTCAAAAGATCAAAGGTAAACGAATCATATTGAGAAAAATCGTCATGAGTAGTGGTACTGCCACTACTTTTCTCTTAAAAATGATCGTTATCAACATCTAGAATGCTTATAATCGGAAGAGATAAATCAGAACGTGAGTGGGACTGACCTTCTACTATTCTCTTCTAGATTAAAGAAGAAAAGTTTCAGATTCGGAAATAGATTAATCAAAGGTGTTAGTCTCTCCAAGAAAAAGTTTTTGGAAATGTGAGATGGTAGACTTGATCACAACTTCGGAAGATGGAGTGGGATTATCTCTTAATGCATCGATCTTAGCAATAAGAAGATTGACTTTAACTATTTTTCACGTAGGTTATCGTCTGTGATTGTTAAAGATATCATTCAATCCTTTCAACTTCCGGGACAAACAATTCCACAACCTCTACTGACAAATTCACAACGGGATGTGATTGCATCGACATAAACGATATCCTCACCGTAGGGCGAATAATCATCACTGAAGATTATCATACGTTGGAATTGACAACAATCTAAGAATGTTCCATTGAGAGCGTTAAGAGGAAGTGGTATTTCAAAGTGGGCACATCTCACATTTTGTCGGGAATACACCTCGGACCTCACTTGGATTGGACAAGTCCTCAACACTAGACTTTATTACTTCGTCCATTCCGTTGCCAGGAATAGTGTCAAAGATGCTCGTCCCCCATAACTTTGAAGAGTTAACGGGTCCTTGATTGGTATAACGCGGTGAGTGATTGCAATGGGATCATTCTTCGTCATTTCATAGCAAACTGGGAATCTTCCAATAATCGATCTTTAACCGCTTGCTCTTCCGCAATTCGCTTTTATTCCTTCCTTCTTTTGTATAACTGACCAACCAAATCAGTATTATGGTTGTCATTTGGTCATAAGTTATTTTGTGAATTGAGAAGGGTCATTTTGACGAATTGAAGATTGGGATGATTGACGGTATATTGCGAGGGTTGAAATTGGTCATATCCAAAAGATTATAATCATAGCAAAAAATTTTGCTATGATATAGTTCTTCATTTATTGGTTGACATTGGTAAGTTTTCATGAGGAAGCCCCCCGCAATTTCACAACAAAGATATTGTTGTGGAAAACCCTGGTTGAAGTTTGGTGGAAAATAATCAAAGTTTTTGATTGAAAACAAGGGTCCTGATTGTAGACAAACGGGACTGTGGTGGACAATCAATAACCGTATGAGGAATCGTTCCCACATAACTCACAAGAGTATGGTACGTATTGGGGTTGTGGAGGGTGGTTTTGCTACACTTGGAATCGTTAAGAAGAGTTTATGGAAAAAATATTTGAATATTGCTTGGTGTTTCATTTTCCAATAGTTACAATAAAAACAAACTCCATTGTATTCATTACAACCACATTTTTGGCATGTACCAAGAAGACATTGTTGTTGCAATCTTTGCAAGTTTTGTAGGTGCTCACCAATTGTTTGATTTTTGCATGGTTCCGGATTAGAGATAATCGGAACTTTCAGAGGGCAATTATAACCGTAATGAGCACCTTTCCCACAAGACTTACAAGTGCATTGTCGACAAAAGATTCCATCTAACGAATTACCACACTCATGACAACAATGGTCAATGTGTGGAGGACTTGGTGAGGAATTTTCACCGGGGTCCTGATTGCCAACGAATGGCTCTTGAGGAGCATTAACAACGTTGGTATTGTCGTCGGATGACTCGGAAGTGTCTTGGAAGTCTTGAAAAACTTCCTCGAATGTCTTTCGTATTAGAGCACATCCTCGACAATAAAGGACACATTGGAACCGGGTCTCGCCAAAACGAGGACAAATTTTTTCAAATTTAAGGGGTCGTTGAGACGATTCGGGTATTGGAACAAGAATCTTGTCTTTAAGACTCCCTTTCGAACAACCACAGTTTGAAGTGTACAAACTTCCACAAGACGAGCATTCTTTAATCGCGTAAATCGGATCCAAACGATAATCGAATGACGTCATAAGAATTAAACGTAAAGAGGGATAAGAAAAGAATTAAATGATACAAAGAAAAAGAAGATTATTTTTGGTTTTTTGAATTTTTTAAACAACATATTTTACAAATGGACAAAACGAGATAAGACAACTTAAACCTGATAATCAGCAAGCTTCACGGTAGCTCTTCGAAAGGAAATAACTCAACAAAGGAGAGGTGGAGGGGATAGCGCGAAGCTTATATCTCCTTTCAGGTCGTTAGTTCGTTGGAAACAACCTTCCTTATACCCCTTTCTTATTAGTTTGTCTAACTTTCAAAGGTGCGCCGTTACCTCGCAGTGCCACCAAAAGGCAATTTAGTTTTTGTTTTGAATCTTTGGTTCGAGAACTTATTGATGGATAATACTTCAATGGAAAGTATTATATGTTGGTGTTCTTTTACCAACTTGGTGAATTTATTTATTACTTCTTTTAATGGACAATTTTTTTTTGGTTTTATATGATAATTATACTAATAAAAGAAAATGAAAAATATTTTTGTATTTTTTATATTTTTATAAAAATAGAAGAAATATTCACAAATTCAAACACAAATTGTCAAACGTTACGATAATCGTTTCACAGCCTCCCCGGCAGCGGCGCCAAAAATTAATTCGTTCTATAGTATATATATAATATATAAGCAAACACTCAACCAATTACTTTTAGCCAAGATTGGTTAAGAATTCACTAAATAAAATATATATGTTTCCGGAAGTTTGATTTCCCGGGTCGTATGTCCCAACGAGGTGTGCAATGGAAAATCGAATGACGAATTGATAATCGATGTATGAATTGAATGAGGATATGATTGGTTTTTCTATTTCTTCAAGTTAAATATGCAAAAACGATTAAATAAAACCTAAAAACGAAAGCTATATAACTTAAAACCTAAAACGGGCACGAAAAACGAGGGCTAAAAACCTAAATTTTGCAAATTAAACCCTAAAACAAATTTAAAAGCTAAAATAGATTCTAAATGACAAATAACGAAGTTTAAAAAAAACTAGACTAAAAACGGAGGTCGTTTGACCCAAAAACGAGTCAAGACAAGAACGGGGTCAAGACCCGTTCTTTAAAAATAAAATTTTTGAAAAATTAACCTTACAGAAACTTTTATATTTTTCCTACAAAGTATATGAAAAAAGAAAATTTTAAAAAAAAAGTTTATATTTTTCTGATTAATATTCTATTTTTTATGATTTTTTAAAGTTTAAAAAGAAAATAAATTATAAAAAATACTAAAAGTTTATAAAAAAATCTGAAAAATTTACACAAAATAGCTAAAGTGACAAGGGTCCTAGGAAAAATAAGCTAGGTCGCACAGCTTATCAAATAAGCTGTCAAATAAGCTCGAACAGCTTATTGGCTTAAAGGGCCAAAACACACTTAAATACCTAAGCACCCAAGGGTCTAACAGAAAAGACCCAAGGGCGCAGCGGTAGTGTGTGTAGAGTTTATAAAGGGTTGAGGGCTTGAGGTCCCGGGTTCGAGTCTTGCTCACCCGGGTCCTTGGGCCTTCCCCTTTTATTTTATTTTTTTCAAATTTTTTTTATAAACTTGTTAAGCCCAAAAAGATAAGCACTTTATACAACTGAGGCTTTTGACAAAAGCTTATAAATAAGCTGGAAAACGGGCTTAAAGTTGGCAGAATGGCTTATTAGGCTAAATGTACACTAAGACTTAGAATTTTTAACTAAATAAGCTGGAAAAAGGGCTTAAAAATGGCAGACTTAACTTTTTCACTAATCCTTAAAATGTTAATAAGCTAATAAGTTCAAACAAGCTTTAACTAAACTAAATAAGCTAAGAATGGCTTAAGACCAACCTAATAAGCACAAATCAAAAGCTTAAAGTCAAAAAAAACAAGGAGAAAAAAGGAAATAAGCCAAAGGGCTTATAACTGTTTTAAAAACAGTTGGGACAGCTTTTGGGGCTTAAATTTAAGCCCCTTAAGCTGTTTTTGAGGACAAGTGGGGCCCACAGCCTTGGACACTTGCCAATAAGCTTCAATAAGCCCCAAAGACTTATTGCTTTGAAACACAAATAAGCCCTCAAATAAGCACCTAAAACTGACAGAGCTAAAAAGAAAGAGCTAAGGACAAAAATGGCTTATTTTTTTGAAATTTTAGACTTAAAAAGCCATAAAAATGCAAGTAAGCTAAAAAAAGACTTAACTATCACTAATAAGCTAATGAGGGACTATATTAAGCAAAATAAAGAAAGAAAAATAAGCTTAAACAAACTGGGATAAGCTGCTATCCTACAAGGATCAAAAACAGCCAAAAGCTCACTTTTGGCTTAAAAATAAGCCACCTAAAGGTGACTTTAAGGGCTGAGCTTTTGGGGGCTTATTGGAGAGCTTATAAGCTTCTGGACAAATTTTGGTAAAAAAATAAGAAATGACCACCCCCCGCAAGTTACACAAACTTTGCTCGACCGCTTTTAACGGGAGCGGCGAGCTGGTGTTTGTTTTTTCTTATCGGAAGAAAACAATGCTTTAACCATATCTTTAAGTGATCAGCAACATCGGATGAAACTACTGGGGTAGAAGAGCTCTGTATATCACTTTAGGAAACAACAGCTTTACTTGTGATTTGACGAACTTTGGATTGGCTCTCGATGTATTTTTAGGCATTCCGAGGCTTTTATCCAAAAATGTTTACCACCCGACAGGGAGTTCATTGAATCTTGATAATTCGAGTTTAGGGCAATTATAGAATGTATTGAGTTGATGCATGTCGAAAAAACCATGATGCGGGCATCCCCTAGAAGTCATTGAATCGGGGTCCCATGCCTCTTAAAACGTTTCATCAAATTTTATTGAAATCTCGTGATTTCATTTCGAAGATATGTTGTTTTTAGAGGGAGGGAAGAATATTTGGTTAAATGGGATTCGAAACAAGATCATCCCATGTAGAATCGATCGAGGGGGTTTCTTTTTCAAGCAAAATCCGGGATGGCCCCTCGAGGGAATATATAGGAAGCTTAAGCTTAACCAGACGTACTCGGGACGTTCGGGGAAACTTCATCGTAGAGTGATCTTGTTGAAATATCGGATGTGAGCATGTGGGTCTTTTTTATCATGTCCAAAAAAAATTGCTTGTTTTGAACATGGATTAGTAACCATGCGTGATCACAAAGTTTTGTTCGCCTGGTAATTGCGGGAACAGCGATCACCTCCTTCGTCAAACTCTCGATGGGTGCTTCTAGTAATTGCGCCATAGTATGATTATCGGCCATCGTAACTATGGGATGATTGAAAGTTTCTTGATTTTTATTTGGTTTCTCAAGATTGGGTGATTCAACAGAAGTTTGTTGGTCTTGTTAGTTGTCGACGTTTCGTGCCTGAGACACGAGGTGCGCTATGCTCAAATAATTAGAAAGAATAAAAGAAAATTTACACTATTTTTTTTGGTTTTTCATTAATTTATTCACAATTTATTTTTAACGGACATTGAGGTGGACAACTTCTACCAAAATAATCGACTACTTCCGGGCGCTCTTAAAAAGATAAACGCCACAGGTGAGCGGAAGAGAAGGTAAGCACGATATACTTTTAAGAACTGTTCTCCTTTAGGGTCGTAGTTCCCTTGAACAACCGCCCTTATACCACTTTATAGCTTGTTTACTTTGTTAGGATCTTAAACTAGATAGATCTTCTAGCGTTCGAGAATGTATAGTACTTATGTAATCACAAGCACATACGTGAGAGACTCTAGCTAATGTTTAGGCGGAAAACTACATAATTCAATTCAAGAGAACCAAATTGAACAACGATCCTTTAGGATCTTTTACTTGATAATAAATTTGATGTTTGTGCTTTTTTCAATCGGTTGCTACCTAATGCTAAAGGTTTTTTTATAGAGAAGAAAACCATAAATTGTCAACAGAAAACTAAAATCTAGTAAGGAGATATACATCAATATCAATAACTTCCTAATTTATAATCAATTCCTAGATTAATGAGATAATTCCTAGTTATATACTTTAATTCCTTAATTACTTATTTACGTCTATCAATAACATCAGCAGATTCATATCACTGTCTAGCAGGAACGTGGAACATGACTCAGCAGAAACATAATCAGCAGGGAATGCTTTTAAACTGTCTGAACAGGAACGATTTTCGTGCTATCAGCAGAAACGAATATGTCTAACAGCAGAAACGGACACTTTAGTCGTTTGTAATTTGTCCAACAATCCTCCCCTATCTTGGTTGTTGATCCGTTGATTCCAAGTTTCTTAGATAGATCTTCTTGAAGGCTAGAGACATTGGTAAGAGCAGCAGGAAAGAGAGTTAAAGCAGCTGCAGTATTCAATAGGAAATCATCATGACTCGAAGGAACTGCAGAATCATATGAGGCTAGCAGCAACATCTCTAAGCAGCAAATACGGACTTTGCAGCAACAGACCATTGACAAAGTATGTACATCAAATCAAAAAATTTAGTTCTATTTCTCATCACTTCCAGGTGTGTTAACTCAGTGAGAGGTGATCATTGAAAAAAAAATGTAAATGGGATTTGATGTCTCTTTACCAGTTAGCCATTAACTCTGGGAGTAGTCAGTTCTTTGGCGACCAGAAAAGTGTTTGTATGGTCAACTGAGAACCACATTTCAACTCTCAGTACTTGAAACATTGGTGAGTTGAATACCATATGGTTTTTGGGAAACCATTACAGCCATAACGGATTTGAGATGCCTTTACCTGTAGCACGTTTGCTCAGGGCTAGTCAATCTTGGACTAGAAAAAAAAAGGTAAATTCATGTGGATTGATGACCATGTCAACTCTTTGTACATGAAACATGGTGAGTCGATAACCATACAATTTTGAGTAAATGTAAATATCAACGGATTTGAGAAGGTCTTTACCAAGAGCCGTACCCTCTTGGACTAGCCACTCTTTGTTCCAGAACATGGTGGTGTTGAAGTCCATAGGATTATTAGCCAAAACCCTTTCAGCTATCAAAGATTGAGTTACACACTAAAGCAGTTTGCTAATGGTGAGCCCAATACTCTTTCTCGGCTGTAGCCATGGTGAGTTTGGAAAACCATTTGTCGTGCAGTGCAAGCAATAACACCAAAATTATACAACACGAGACTATCAGTATAACACTAACTAAGAGTACATGTTTTTTTTTTTTTTTTTTTTTTTTTTTTAACAATACTAACGAAGCTATTGAAAACAAACACTAACGAATACACAAACTTACATAGGAGCAGAGGCAAGACACTCATAGGATTCCCGCAAACCATCCTGAATCGTCTGAATAACACTTCCAGCAACCACAACATCCCGACAGTATGAGGGTGGAACTGTTAGCCTGTGGCGTAACATCCTTTCAAGCAGTGGAGCCCGGATCGGATAAAACTTGTCCACAAACATATACACAGTTTTCCCATTCGTTAAGTCCAAGTACATGAACAGAGCTCTTGGGATATAATCTCCAACCACTCACAACCCATTCATCTTGTGTTCTCCAAAAATCTTCACAGCTCAGAATGAGGGACTGACACAACAGATTGACGTCTCTCCAAAGGTCTAAACCAACATCTACATCTGGGATTGATCCGAAAAGTACCTGTTTCATCCGTCGAAGTAAAAAGTAGGAGATCCTCTACGATAGCATGAGGACTAGCAACTCTTTCAGTAGAAAAAGTTTCTTTGTGCCATTGATTTTCCTGATAAATACATGATATTAAGTGTTACGAAGCGGGCAACGCACAATCTCCCAATCTTTAAATGCTCCATACGGAATAGGGGGAATATACTCCTCTATATCATCATCACTCTCACTCTCAGAACTGAGGAAGTCGTCAACTGGTCTATCCCACAAGGAGGTATCACTTCGCCACCCACGATGTTTATAACGAGAGCCTGAGGAGGTGAAGTGGTAGATTCAGGAATGGGTTCAACCTTTACCCGTGATCAACAATCTCTATCATCTGGGAGTTTTGTCCAGTAACACAACAACAGCACCAGTAACATACTGACCACGATAGAGAATCTCAGCTGGTACTTCATCATCCGAGTCCAGTTCAGTAGCATCCGAGGGAACAGACCTATCTGCCTCGTCCCATTACTATCCCAAGAAAAAAATAGCATGGAATACTCCTGGTGTGGGTCAAATCAGAACTTCAATTGTATTGTGTTCAGTAGAGACCGGTGACGGGGAAGAGCTTTCGTCAGAATCTGCAAATGGGGAAATTCCAAGCTCACGATGTGAAGCAGGAGAATCCATTGTGCGAAGTTGGGAACCATAGAAGCGAATACCAAGTACCAAGTGTACCACAGCTAGTATACTAGGAACAGCAGAACCAGTCATAGGAGTAGCCGTTCCAGCAGGGTTAAAGCTACCACCACCAGCAGAATCAGGATCATCGGCATGATGTGTGGAAGCAGCAGGAACATCCGATGGTGGTGAAGTATCACGGTCGTTTTTGACCCCTTTGTCGTTTAGAGGGAGGCTCAGAAATGACAGGCTTGGGTCGAAATAGATTATACTGAGCACTCAATAAATGATCCTTTTCCAGACGTCTGCAGATATTCTCGTATTCTTCAGTCAACTGTTGTTTCGACATAGCCGTGACAGCTTTCATAGTGATAGTACCATTATGAGCCGCACACCACTGATTTTTAACCAAGTGAATTAAGCACTACTTTGGAGGGGACGTACCAAAATTGGTTGTCCCGGATCTCCAAACCTTCCCCAAGGACAAATGAATTCGGGGATTGGGTCAAGCTTAGTGACCCTAAACAAGCGCTTCGTGGGAGGCACCCCATCAGATTTTTGAAGCCTCTCGTGCTCGTGGTTTTGTCCTTCGATCACAAGAGCTTCAAATCCTCGGCTTCATTTGGGAAATCCAATATCCTAATCTAATCGACTAACGTTTATCTTTAAGCATACTTAATAAACGGCTTAGGATTTTCGTAGTGACCATTCTTAAAGCATTGAGGACAATGTTAAAATCTAGTATGGGGGGAGGGGGGATCTATCGATTTGATTGTACCTGCAGTCGTTGTTTTCGCGTAATCTCGTTTTTACCACCAAAATTTCAAAAAAATGAAAAAATTTAAAAAAATTTCAAAAATAAAATAACTGTAACAACTGTATCATGGTTATGTTTAATATTAAGTTTGAATTAATAAATAGATCTCTTTTTGTTAAATTTAAATATGCTTTTAAACTTTGACTATTCTATTTTTTAAATAAGCTATGTATATACGGAAAACCTAGGAGTGTTTGAAACCTAAGTCCGTGAGTCCTGATACTAGTCTCTGTGGGGTGTCAAAAGCCTGGTCACTTAGCCGCAAGCTTGGGATGTGCCAAGACAAAAGTCGCTACATGGGATGATCTCGCCTTCAAACTCATTATTCTTGGGTAAAACGTGAAACATAGAATTTTGCAAAACGTTGATCCATGTTTGAAATTCAAACTAGCACATTCACCTAAGATATAATAATTGTCGGGAGTGAAAAGTTCACAAGTTGCAAATATGAGTAGTGTTAGCATCTTAACTGATATTTAATGGTGATTTCGTTTTAAGCTTGGTTTGGAGCTAGTGAAAAGCTGGGGACGATGAATTTATCCTTTTTGGGGCATTCTCGGATCGAAATGCATCTTGTTTTATGATCCCTAAAGGTTATGAAAATAACGAAAGTCAAATTAGTTAGTTGCTAAAAAAATGAGAAAAAAGAAAAATACAAAAATATTAGTGGTAATAAATGTATATCTTTAAAAATTGTAAAAACGGGGCTTCTCTAAACTTTTGATTCTTTAATTCACCTCGATGAACACTTAGCTACTTTTCGAGGTAATTAGTCGAGGGGGATCGGGATTCTTAGTTTTCTAAGTGCTTACCTATAGCATTGCGTGAGGACATGACAATATCTTAATATGGGGGATTTTGGTATATGTTTAATTACACATACCTTTGACCACTAAAACCGGACTTAAATGACTAAAAACGTACCAAAAATACATTGTATTTGTATGTTTTGCATTTATATTATGCAGGTAACGGATATCCAAGAAAAGGACAAAAATCGAAGCCAAATCGACAAAACCGAGCACAAGAACAGAAAGACCGTGAGAAGTCAAAAAGACAAAGTCAAAGTCAACAAAAGTCAAAAAGTCAAAGTCAACTCCGGGATGAGGCATTAAGAAGAGCATCGAAAACCGAACCCGAAAACCTAAACTGCCAAAAGTGGGCCCACCCGTACCCGCCTGGTAGGCCCGGGTCAGCCCACTACCCATTTATAATAAACCCTTGATAATACAAAAGCCCAATCCTTTTATTTTTATACCCGGCCCAACAAGCCCATCATCACCCCTTATAACCCCGTTATCCTCATTCCCTTTATAACACTCCCAGTTAGTCCTTTAAGGATTAACTAACGGTGCAAACCCATCCCAAACTGTCTCAAAATCTTTACACCACAAAGGACTAAGTTGCAATATACTTATATAAGTTGAGGGGCCAAGTTTGCCAATTCACCAAACTCCTCACCCTGCACCAAAATTAAACAGGGTAACCTATTTTCCCGCTCCCACCTCCATTGTTACTACTCACCCCTCACCTCCAAAATTACACTTACCCCATGGTTAAACCCACTTAAAACCCCTTCTAGAAGCCAAGAATGATGCAAGGGATGACGTCTTTGGGCTCTGACATGTTGGCGATCCAAGGCAATCATTGGGGAATGATTGTTTTGACACAATCAAGGGTTGTGATGGATTTAAAGAAGCACAAGTGAGAATAGAAGGCCAAGATTGAAGCTCCCAATCCTCTTACACAAGAAAACCAGCTAAAGACCTAGAAGCATCTATCCAGCCTATAAATAGATGGCTTATCCCTTGAAGAAGTCTCTCTCTCTCTCTCTCTCTCTCTCTCTTTTCGTGTAATTTACTTAAGTTTTTATAATTTATGCTTTGTCTTTCTTTCCCTTTGTAAAAGTTTTAAAGTTAATGAAAAAAGTTTGAGGTTTGTGTTTTAAGTTTCTGTGTTTGATCATTTTATATAACCTGTTAAGCTTTGAAAAGCTATGAAACAGCTTATGGATCTCACCTAAAAGTTTCTCTACGCTTTTTGTTTCTTGAATCAAACCTTATTTTACTGTTTTATCACTTTTATTTACTGTTTTAATCATAAAAATCTAAAAAAATACCAAAAAATGTAAAGAAGATCTCATGGAGCATGGTGTATTTTGGATGACCATGGGTTAGTGCTTATGTGGATAAGCTTCAGGATTGTGATAAGTTGTTCTGGGCTTTGAAATTCATAAGAAAAAGCTTGGACCTTTGTAAGTTTTTATTTTTCTATTTTTAGCTTATTTACTATTCAACTGCTTATTGTTGCTTATTGCCTATTTTTATTTGCTTATTTATGCTTTGTTATGATGTTTATTGCTTATTATGCTTAGGTTATAGTATAAAAATCTTGTGTGCAAGTTTTTCTTATATTTTGTCTTAAATTAGCTTAAAAGTTGCATAATCTTTAATCCTGTTGTTTTTGCTGATTTAAGTGTTAAAAGTTGCTTAATATGTTTGTTATAAGTCATCTATAATATGGTATTAAGGTTTTGTTCACTAAAAATCAAGTTATTAAGTTAAAATTAGTAAAAACAGTTTTAAAGGAGTGTTTGGTTTAACTGTTTTAATGGGTCAAAATGGGTCAAAATAGTAATTTAACACTTGAGTCAGTTTAGTTTAGCTATAAGTAGTCCAAAAATTTAGTTTGTTTAAGGGTTTAAGTGTTAAATCTCATTTTCAAGGCTTTAAGAGTTTATTGTTTAAAACTGTTAGCTTAAAGCTTATTTTATTGGCTTATTTGATTGTGCTTTTGCTTATTGAGATTTTGTGATGTTTTTTAGTTGTCTAAGTGCTAAAACAAGTTAGGAACAAAGGTCATAGGCCTGCATTTGTTAGTTTTGTGTTTTGCCAAAACTGTCAAATATTGCTAAGTGTTGAAATGTTTTGAGAAAATGCTTTTTCATTTGCTTTTTGTGGCTTATTGTAAATTTCAAAATGCTTTTTGATTGTTGATTCTTGTTATTTGAGGTTAAAGCTTTATCTGTTTGTAGGTTATATAGTCATAAGGATCTGTTTGTTTGCTTATTTTTAAGCTCAAAATTGGTGAATTGTTAAGATTACAAAAGTTGCAAAAATTTGTCTAAGTGTTGAATCTGTGTGAGATACCCTTTTCATGAAGCTTTTTAAGTGCTTATCTGAATTTCAAACTGCTTTTTCATTGTTGCTTATTGTAGCTTTTTGGCCAATCTTCTTAGTGGTATAAGTCACTAAGCCATAAGGATCCTTTTGCTAGCTTATTTTTAAGCTAGAAAAGCCCCTTTTAGCCTTTTTGCTTATCAGTTTTGGCCAAAAAGCTATTTGCTTATTTAGGCGTATTAGCTTATTGCTTTTGCTTATTCTAGGTTTAGTTTAGCTTATTAGGTTAGTTTAAGCCCAATTTAGCTTATGTCTTTTAGTTTAGAGCTTATTTAAGCTTATTTACATTTTAGCTTAAAATTTCTAAGTTTTATAGCTTTTTGATCAAACTGCCATTCTAGCTTATTATAGTTGCTTATTTTTGTTCTTAAGTACTTTTTAGATATGCCCTTTTATCTGTCTTAGCTTATTTTGAGTTTTCATTTGCTTATTAGTGCTTAAAATTGCAAACAGTTAGTCATTTTAAGGCTTAGTTTAGAAAAGCTTATTCTGTCACCTTTACAGCTTATTTTGTGCTTATTTGTGGTTTATAAAAAAGTGTTTTTGTAAAAAGTGCTTATTTTTTAGTATTTTAAAAAGTTATAAAAAATGGCAAAAACAAAAACATTTGGGATTAGGGGAAGTCCTAGGTGAGCAAGGCTCGAACCCGGGACCTCACCCTTATCACCAAATGTTTTTACACCAACACACTCACTACCAACTCGCCCTTGGGTCTTTTTCAGTTTATCTTTGCACAATTAATCCTTTATAGTAGTTTTAGCCCGTTTGGTTTATAAGCTGTTTTTGGCTTATTTCACAGCTTATTTGATAAGCTGTTTTCACAAGCTTATTTTTATTAGATCCCTCATTGTTCAAGCTACTTTTGCTATTTTTTCAGAATTTTTATAAATAGTTTAGTATTTTTAAACATTTAATTTCATTAAAATCGTTTTTAATTCATAAAAAATTATAAAAAAGTCAAAAAAATATAATTCTTTTTTAGAAAATTTTCTTTTAACATTTAGGATGTAGGAAAATTAGATTTGCTCTCGTAGGGTTAAAATTCCAAAATTTGATTTTTAAAGAACGGGATTGAATCCCGTTCATGTTTTTAGTGTTTTTAAGCTTAAATCTTTTTCGTTTTTGGTCTAGTTTTCTTTGTTCTAGCATTTTAGTCAATTAAGACTTATAAAAACCAAAAAGATCATTTTAGGACTTAATTTTGATAATTTAGGGTTTTTAGTTCCCGTTTAGGATTCCCGTTTTGCTTTTTTAGTTAAAAGTTGTCTTACCTTAAGTGTTTTTAAGTTTTTGACTTAATTTTCCCATAGTTTTAGATAACCAATTATAATCTTGTTCCATTCAAGCATCAATTCTCAAAATGCCTCTCGACTTTCAATTGCGTTCCTCGTTGGGGATAACCACCCGGGAATCATACTCCCGGATTACTATAATTGTGATTTTTTTATTCTTATCCTTATATTTATATATTTATAAGTATTTTATATATTTATATTTATATTTATATTTTAAAAGGGTTGAGTTTCAAACCAATTAGCAATCCACAAATGGATTTACAAGATCAAGGAGTGATTGATAGGGGATGCTCAAGGCACATGACAGGGAACATGTCCTATCTTACAGACTATGAAGAGATAGATGGAGGATATGTTGCTTTTGGAGGGAATCCCAAAGGAGGGAAAATCACAAGAAAATGTAAAATTAAAACTGGTAATCTAGATTTTGAAAATGTGTATTTTGTAAGAGAGTTGAAGTTTAACCTCTTTAGTGTTTCACAAATGTGTGATAAAAAGAATAGTGTTCTTTTTAATGCACTGATTGTATTGTTTTATCTCCAAACTTTAAGTTAATTGATGAAAGTCAAGTTTTACTTAGAGTTCCTAGAAAGAACAATACCTATAGTGTTGATTTAAAGAACATAGTTCCTAAAGGAGGTTTAACTTGCCTTTTTGCAAAAGCGACATCTGATGAATCTAAACTTTGGCATAGAAGGCTAGGTCACTTAAATTTTAAAACCATGAATAAATTGGTTAAGGGAAATCTTGTAAGAGGTTTACCTTCCAAACTTTTTAAAAATGATCAAACCTGTGTTGCTTGCAAAGGGAAGCAGCACAGAGCCTCCTTTAAGTCCAAACAGAAACTCAATCAATCTTCCTTTACATTGTTGCATATGAACTTGTTTGGTCCACATTTGTAAAAAGTCGTAAGACGAAAATGTATTGCCTAGCTGTCGCCAAGATGAGTTACAATATGTTTCATGGTTTTCTTTTCTAGCTACTAAGGATGAGAACTAGGGCATTCTTAAGTCCTTTATAATTTTTATAAAATGAATAGAAAATCTAGTAGATCACAAGGTTAAGGTGATTAGATGTGATAATGGAACTGAGTTTAAAAATAGAGAAATGAATCAGTTTTGTGAGATGCATGGTATTATGAGACAATTTAGTGTAGCTAGAACTCCTTAAAAAATGGAGTTGCTGAGAGGAGGAATAGGACACTAATTGAGGCTGCTAGGACTATGATAGCTGATTCAAAAGATGCAAAACGACTTTTTGGTAGAAGCATTTTAATACTGCTTGCTATGTACAAAATAGTGTTATAGTAGTTAAAGCCGTCGTAACAAGACCCCATATGAACTTTTTCATGGGTAGAGGACACCAACTTTAAGTTTTATGAGACTCATTTGGTTGTCCTGTTTACCATTTCTCAATACCATAGATACTTAGGCAAATTAGTATGAGGTAAGGCTGATGAAGGATTCTTTATTGGATACTCTTGAATAGTAAAAGCCTTTAAAAGATATTTCAATAGTAAAACAAGGATATGGAAGAAAACTTGCATATTAGGTTTAGTGAGAGTATACCTAATGTTGTAGGTAGTGGACCAGATTGGCTATTTGATATTGATGCACTAACAAGAACAATGAATTATGAGCCAATTATTGCAGGCACACAGTCTAATGGTTTTGCAGGTACAAAGGCAAGTGATAATGCAGGTCAAGCTAGAAAGGAGACAAAACTTGTCAAAGATTACATTTTGCTACCATTATGGACCATTGATCCACCATATTCCTAACATCTAAAGAGTTCTCATGATGATGGATCCAAACCTTCAAGTGATGATGGAAAGAAGGTTGATGAAGATCCAAGAAAAGATAGTGAATGTAAAGATCAAGAGGAGGAAGATAATGTTAACAGCACTAACAATGTCAATACTGCTAGTAATGTTAATGTTGTTAGTTCAACTGTTAATGCTGATGGCACAAATGAGGTTAATGTTGTTGGTGGAAAAACAAGCATTGAACTTCAATTTGATCCAAATATGACTGCTTTGGAAGATGATAGCATATTTGATGTCACAAGAGATGATGAAGATGATGGTGTAGTGGCTGACATGAACAATTTAGATACTACAAACCAAGTCAGTCCTAATCCAACTACAAGAATTCATAAAGATCATCCTCTTGATCAAGTGATTGGAGATTTGCAATCAGCTACACAAACAAGAAACATGTCAAAGAATTTGGAGGAACATAGGTTTGTTAGTACTGCTAGTTATAACTTCATACTGCTAAGTTTCTACTATTAGTTATACTTACTACTGCTAGGTATAATTAATACTATGATAATTGTAAAAATTGCTATGGTTTGTGTTTTCTTGGTTTTTGGACTAATATTTTTTAGGAAAAGCAAAGAAAAGTGTTAGACTGACGATGAGAATGTTGTTTTGAATGGAATTGGAGTTAATGTTGGTGACTCAAAGTTAATGCTGCTAGGCATAACTTACTACTGCTAAGTTACTACTGCTGGGTTGTTGAGGGTATTTTTCATAAATACTTCGATCAAGGGTTTCAATCAATCATTTAATCAATTTCATTCTCTCATATACTCTCTAATTACAAACCTTAACTCAATTTTATCATCCATTATCAAAACCCAACACAAATGGCGACTCTAAAGTTTGCAGATACTCATAATATGGTGGCATTTTTGTCTAAACCTACAGAGAGTGATGGGTTTGAACAAATTGTGGATTTTTTTAATGCACACCCTATAAGGTATGCATTAGCGGTTAATCCTACTATATATATTTCTTGCGTTAAACAGTTTTGGTCTACTGTCAAGGCCAAAACTATCAATGGGGAAGAACAATTACATGCCCTAGTAGATGGCAAGAAGATAATCATCACTGAATCATCTGTTAGAAGAGATCTTCAACTAGCAGATAAGGAAGGTATAGATTGTTTACCAAATTCTACCATTTTTGAATAACTTACATTGATGGGGTATGAGAAAATTTCACAAAAGCTAACTTTTTATAAACCATTCTTTTCCTCACAATGAAAATTTCTAATTCATACTATTTTACAGTGTCTAAGTCCAAAGACTACTGCATGGAATGAGTTTAGTAGTACTATGGCATCTACCATTATCTGCTTAGCCACAAACCAGAAATTTAACTTTTTAAAATTGATTTTTGATAGTATGATTATAAACTTGGATAGTAAACAAGCTAAATTTTTGATGTATCTAAGGTTTATACAAATATTTTTGGACAAAAAATTTGATGGGCTGCCAACTCATAAGAGAATTTATATTGCACTCTATCACACTAAAAAGATTTTTGGAAACATGAGAAGAATAGGCAAAGGTTTTTCTGGTAGAATAACACCTTTATTTCAAACAATGGTGGTACAATACCAATCACAAATAGGTGAAGGTTCAACAATTCCAACTGATCCCCATCATACACCCACTTTTATTCAACCATCTACTCAACCTTAAAAGACACAAAAACTTAGGAAGCCTAAAAGAAATGACATTCAGGTACCTCAGCCTAGTGATCCTATTGGAAGTATTGCAGATGAGGCTGTCCATAAGGAGTTGGGTGACAGTTTGGTGATGGCTGCCACTACTACTTCTAGCTTAGAAGTAGAGCAGGACAGTGGTAACATAGATAAGACCCAATCCAAGGCAACACCTAATGAATCTAGTTCCTTAGGAACTACTTCAGGTGGTGGTCCCAGGTGCCAAGAAACCATGTGTATACTATTTCTCAAACTAGGTTTGAGAATGTATCTAAACATTTTAATGATCCACTGCTCGCAAGAGGTAACATACTTTGAAGTGGTGAGGATAGTCTGAAACTTAATGAATTGATGGAATTATGTAACAATTAACAAACAAGAGTTCTTGATTTGGAAAAGACAAAGACCACACAAGATAATGAGATTGCTAGTTTGAAAAGGAGGGTCAAGAAGCTTAAAAAGAAAAATAGCTCAAGAACTCATAAGCTGAAGAGATTATACAAAGTTGGTTTGACTGCTAGGGTAGAATCCTCTAATGATGAAAAAAGTTTAGGCGAGGATGCATCCAAACAGGGGAGGATTGATGCTATTGATGCAGATGAAGAAATTACCCTGGTTAGTGTTCATGATATGAATGTTTTTGCTGGTGAGGAAGTTGCTAAAGAAGTAGTTGAAGTTATTAACACTGCTAAGCTAATTATTGATGCTGCTCAAGTTAGTGATGCTGGTAATATAGTTAGTGCTTCTAGTGCTGCAACAACTGTTAGTGTTGCTACAACAACTACTGCTACAATTAATATTGTTGATGATATTACTTTGGCTCAAGCACTTGAAGAAATGAAATGTACAAAGCCCAAGAAGAAAGGGATTGTTATACAGGAGCTGGGTGAATCTACAACAATAAATTCTTCACAGCTATCTGGTATGTGCTTAATTACACATGCCTTTTACCTATAAAAACGAGCCTAAATGACCAAAAACGGACATAAAATGCCAAATATATGCTTGTTTTGCATTGTATACTGTGCAAGTAACGGATAATCACTAAAGGACAAAAAACCAAGCCAAAACCGAGCACGGGAATGGATAGAGCGTGAAAAATCAAAAAGTCAAAGTCAAAAAGTCAACAAGTCAAAGACGAAGCCAAAAATGAAGAAATCTTAAATGGACCAACCTGCACCCATTTAATGGGCCGGGTCACCCATTAAGACTTTATCTAAAAGTCTTACAAGTAAAAAAAAGCCCTAAAACCAAACCGGCCCAAATATAAGCCCAGCTACACTTAACCATTACACCCTTAACTCTTTTACACCATTGGTCCTTATGACATTTCACCGTTAGTCCTTAGGGACTGACATAGTTAGTCCCTAACCATTTTCACCATTAGTCCCAAAACCTAACAAACCCCTAACCCCGTTATCCTTTTTACTCTGCTCAAACGTTATAAACAAAAACCTATTTTACCCGCCAAACCCAAACACTATTCACCATCTATTTCCATCTTTTTCTCTGCAACCAGACAAACCCTCTCAACCCCACTCAAAACCCCACCCCAGAAGAGGACAACTTCTCCTTGGCAATCCCATGGTAATTGATTGGTAGATGGAAATCAAGGGCTGAGATGATGATAAAAGAAGCACAACGGGAATCAAGGGCTCAGATTTAAGATTGAAGGCAACTCTCAACTCCTTACACAAGAAACACAATAAGCACACCCCTGTGCAAGTTATTTTATATAAATAGGATTTGATTTTCATTATAAGGGCATCTAGTGTAATTTAGGAGTAGTATAATTTAGGTTTAATTTACCAGCTTAAATTATGTTTATTTGTCTTTTTTAATACTGTAATATCATTTTAAAGCATTGTACTCAATTTAAAGTTTAATGAAAATTCTGTTTTTATCTTAAAATACGTCTTTACTCTTTATGCATCTTTAGCTTATTCAAGTTTTAAAAGTCATTATCACAAGCTCTAAAAAGCTCCTTCATACCGTGTTTAAGCTACTACTTACTCTTACTTGTAAATCAAAAAATTCACAAAAAAGGTACCTTAGCTTATTTGGATGATAAGCCAGAAAGGGATGGGCTTATTGGGATTATTACCAGCTTATCATAGATAAGCTGGAGCTTTGTTGATAAGCTCATTTGAGCATTTCAGATCCTTGTTTGAGCTAGGATCAAAGTAAGTTTCAATTTCCATCTTATTTCTCAATTTTACTTTTTAGCTTATTTTTATGTTCTGCTTATCTACTGCTTATTACTTGCTTCTTTCTGCTTAATATTGCTTAGTTTTCCTTAATAAATGCTTTTTATGTTTATGTTAAGCTTATTTGTCATTGAGTTTGCTTCTTACATCAATCTGCCTATTCTAGCTTTAAAACTGCTTAATCTAGTTTACTTATTTAAAAGTGCTTATTTTTGTTTTCTAATTACTTTATTGTCTTTATTTATCCTTGTGCTTAATCTGTTTTTAGGTTTTATAAGTTTTTCTTAATCTGTTTTAAGCTTAATCTAGCTTTAAGTTGCTTAAAGGGGTGTTCGGGTTAAGGTTTCAAAATGGGTGAATTAAGGTTCAAATCCATTTTTGGTCATTAAGTTGTTTTCAATAACCTCAAACTTAGTCTTAAATAAAGTTTTCATAAGCCTAAATATGGTTTGTTAAGTTTTTAGGTAGTTTGTTCAAAAATCCTTAGTATGCTAGCTTTAATGATGTGCCAATCTGCTTATTGGTGATTTTGATAAAATAAGTGCTTAAGGCGTTGTTTTTATGGTTAATTTGTGTTACTTTTGCATCAAGTATAATGGTTGTTTGTGTGATTCCCTAAGTCCTCTAGTAAAGCTTTTAGAACTTTTGAGCCTAAAACATTCAATAAGATTTGCTTCTAAAAGGTCACATTATTGCAGATTGATTGCTTGATTCTAGTTAAATTTGGTTAATATTTAATGATATTAAGTTTAGTTATTTTGTTCACAATCTTTTTTGCTTTATAGCTATTACTTAAACTTTTTAACTTTAAATTTTAGCTAGAAAAGCTGCATTTTTTCTTTCAAAGTCGCTGATTCGTCAATAATATATATATATAATATATAAGCAAACACTCAACCAATTGCCTTTAGCCAAGGATTGGTTAAGATTTCACAAAAATAAAATATATATGTTTCTATTTATACCAGTTAAGTCCCAACGAGGCTTGAATGGAAAATCGACTGACGGATTGATGATTGATGTTTGAATATGACAAGGTTATGATTGGTTTTCTATTTCTACCAGTTAAATATGCAAAAACGATTAAATAAAACCTAAAATCGAAAGCTAAATAACTTAAAACCTAAAACGGGCACGAAAAACGAGGGTCAAAAACCTAAATTTTGCAATTTTAACCCTAGAACAATTTTTAGACAAAAAATAGATTCTACTTGACTAAAAACGAAGTTTAAAAAAAACTAGACTAAAAACGGAGTTCGTTTGGACCAAAAACGAGTCAAAACAAAAACGGGGTTTGAATCCCGTTCTTTAGAAAGTGAAACTTTGTAAAAATGACCCTACAAGAAAACAAATATTTTTCCTAGAAACTATATGACAAAAGAAAATTTTTAAAAAAAAGTTTATATTTTTCTGACTTTTATTTTATTTTTTATGAATTTTTTAAGTTTTTAAAGAAAATAAATTATAAAAAATACTAAACGTTTATAAAAAAATCTAGAAAAAATACAGAAAATAGCTAAGGGGTAAACGGTCCTATGAAAAATAAGAAAAGCTACACAGCTTATCGAATAAGCTGTGTAATAAGCCAAGACAGCTTATAAGCTTATGGGCCTAAAAGCCCTTAAGTACCAAATGCGCCCAAGGTCTAACGGAAAAGACCCAAGGGCGCAGATGGTTGTGTGTGTTGGTATAAGAGGGTTGAGGTTTGTTGAGGTCGGGGGTTCGAGCCCTGGCTCACCCCTGACTTCCAAGCTTCCCCTTTTTTTTATTTTTTGAAAATTTTTCTTAATAACAAAGGTTTTAATCCCTTGAAAAATAAAGCTTTTTTCTTAACTATTGATTTTTTAGTGAAAGCTTATAAATAAAGCTAGGAATTTGGCTTAAAAAGTGCCTGAATTATGCTTAATGTCTTAATACTCAAACTGTTTGCAAACAAATAAGCTCGAATAAGCTACTTACCTAGCAAAATAAGCTATCAATGGCTTAAGGCCGTCCTAATAAGCAAAAATGACAGTAATAAGCACAAGATGAGCAACTAAAAAGCACTAATGAGCAAATAAAGCAAAACCTGAACAATAGGGTCCAAAACAGGTTGGACTGATAGGCACTTTTGGGCTTAAAAATAAGCTAACAGACGGATTCTTAAGACAAAAAGAACTATTCCACTAAAAATCTTAACCTATAAGCTATCCCAATCATCAAGAAAAAGGAGTTTGGGAACCATCTACACTATTTTAAAGTTAAATGAAAAAAAGGGCTAAACTTCATATTTTTTGGGCTTTTCTAACAGACTTAAAAATGAATAAATGTGATATTGCAGACCTAAATAAGTATTCAAATAAGCTCTAATTTATCAAGTAATGCTAAAGAAGATATGTTATTAGGCTACAAAAGAGCTTGTTGCAAGAAAATTTTAGAACTAAAAAAGCTTTTTACCTCCTTAAAATTTAGACTTGAAAAAGTAGGCCTCTTTAGTGTGATTTTACCACTGAACCAAATCTGGCTTTGACAGATTTAACCTCAAACCCTCATTGACACTTGCACACTTAAACTAACTTACTTCCACTGCATTTAAAGACTCAAGAGAAGACCAGATGTTAACACTAATGGGCATTTTAACCAAAGCTTATCCTAAGAGCTTAATGTCTCAACAGATTAAACACAAATTTAAACTTCTAACTCTATAACATCTGAACTTAAGTTTCAAACATTAAAAACTAAAATATCTTAATTAAATTAACTAATAAGAGCTTATGAAAGTTAGCTAAAAGACTTTAACCCATACATATGACCAAACTGACCCATTTTGGTCATTTGTCCCAACACCCCTGTAAAATGGCAGATTTTTGGAACTTTTCAATTTATAAAAAAGGTGTTTTTAGCGCTGAGAACTTTGAAAACAGTTGTTACATACTACATTTATAGGCAATAATAAGCAACTAACAACCAATATTAAGCACTTTAAATAAGCTAAACAAAAGAAGCAGTCTTTAAGCTTTTTAAGACATAATACTGTTAAAACTAAACTAAATTGACTATAACTTTAAAGATGAGCCTAAATAAGCATAGAACACAGAGATACAAGAGAAGAAGCACTTATAAGACCATTGCTACGTTAAAATAAGCTAAAAATTAAAAATGGAAACTTACAAAGGTCCTAGCTTTTGGAACAGAAGTTAAACACTCATTCAGTGTTTAACCAATCCTAATGCCTCCCATGAGGCTCTAAAACCATGGCCATCCACAATCTACCATGCTCCATTCATATTTGCACACTCATGAGTGCTTTTTAAGTGAAAAAGGGCTTAAACCTTTAAGTATTTGAAAATCTTTAAGAGCTCAGGTTAAAACAGCTTAAGTGAGTTCAAAAGAGCTTAAAAGAACTTATGAGATGGTTTAAGCAACAAGTGAGATAAAGCTTATAAATAAAACAGAATTTTAATACTCAAAACCTTCAAATTTTCATTAAACCTTAAAAAGTTACAAGACTTGAATAAAAATGACATTAAGCTAAAGTTACTGAAAAATAAGCTAAAAGAAAAAGATGCCCTCCCTCAGGCTTACAAGAGGCTTATTTATAGCTAAAATCTTCACTTCTTGGGTCTTCCTTTTGTGCTTTCTTTGTGAGGGGGGAACTGAAATGTGTTTCTCTTGTGAGACAATCTCCAAAGCTTAATCCCAGCCATCAAAATCAACTTGTGCTTCTTTGAAATCCATCACAGCCATCGAATTAGTCTTTCCTTGAAAAATGTGGAGGATTGCCAAGGTGGCATGGCAACATGTGACTGAGGTTTGGTAGTGGAGGAGGGGGTGGGTTTTACCCTCTGTGCTTTTGTGTTGCAGGGACAAAAGGATGGGGTTTGGGGAAGATAACTGTTGGCGGGAAATAAGGTTTGTAAGAGTCAGGGAAAGGTTTTTTTGATTTGGCAATTTAAGTCCTCCAACTCTTATATTTCATTTGCAGCTTCTCGGAGTTGACTTGACTTTAACTGTTTGACTTTTTGGCTTCGATTTGGCTTCGTCTTTTCACACTTTTCCATTCCGTGCTCAGTTTTGTTGTTTTTGGCTTTGTTTTGAATGAGTTTGAGGGTTTGGCAAGAATGCCCCCTCAACTTATATAAGGTAATTGCATAGAAGGTCCTTGTGGTAATACAACTCTAGGGGGTTGGCAGTTTTGCCCCCTCAAGTTGTATTTTCCTGAAATTGCAACTTCAGTCCTTGTAGTTCTTATCCTCAATATACAACTTTGGGATTTGGCAATTGTGGTACAACAAGTTGTCTTTTCTGCTTTAGCTTCTCGGAGTTGACTTGACTTTGACTTTGACTTGGTTGAGTTTTGGCTTTGATTTGACTTTGTCTTCTCACACTTTTCCATTCCGAGCTCGGTTTTGTCCATTTCCAGCTTTGTTTTTGTCCTTTTGATGATTATCTGTTTCCTGCACAATACAATTGCAAAACAAACATATATTTGGCAGTTTTTGTCTATTTTTGGTCATTTAAGTCCGTTTTTAATGGAAAAAGGAATGCGTAATTAAGCACATACCATGTAGCTTGTTGATTTCTGGCTTATTAGCTTATAGGTTTATGCTTATTAGTCTTATTATAAGCTAGTTATTATCTGGTATCTAAGTTGTAATAGCTAGATTTCAAATTCATAAGCTAAAATGAAAACTGTCTTAGTTAAAGGGGTGTTTGGATTAATGCAGTTTGACTTCTTAATGTCAAACTAAATTGTGTAGGATTAGTTTAAGCTTAATATAACTTTGAGGCTTAACTCTTTGTTCCTGCACTAGGGGAATTTTCCCCTTTTCCTTTGCTTGTTAAAAATTTGATCCAAGCCTCATTGAGCTTGGATCTTGTTTATGTTGAGTTAGACACACTCAATAAGAGTGTGTAGTGCAGGGTTGTCCCTTAAGGACACCTGCATTTGTGTTTTGCCTATTTTGTCAATTGCATCAGCAGTAGTAACTGCTGTTACTACTATTGTCCTTTTCATTTGCATTTAAGCTAGTTTAAATAAGCTTTAGGTTTTAAAATTTAGAAAGTTTATAGATTAGATATAGGTTAATATAGATTAAGTCTTAATCTAAAATTTCTAGCTTGTCTAATAAGGTACATTAGCTTTCAAAGTTCATAAAAAAAATCTCAAAAAGCCAAAAACGGTAGTAACTAGTAATTAGCTTTTAAACTTAGATTTCTAGCTTATAAGTTTAGTTTTTATGAATTTGATTTATAGCTTATATGTTGATTGTTAAGTTTGCAAAAGCTAAGTTTCTCTCATAGCTTATTGAGCTTTCTAGCTTATTTAGATTTCAAGCTTTAGTGCTTATTCCTGAGTTTAACTCTTAAGATCATAGGATTTAGATAGCTTTAGGTGTTTTTAGTCAAATTAGCTTGTCGATTTTAGCTTCTACACATCATAAGCTTTCTAGGACAGTTTTTGGTTATAAATTTGAGCTTAAAATGAGTTGTGTGCAAGCATTAAAGTGAAAATTAGCTTTTAAAGCTCAAAAGCTCATTTCCTGTAAACAGCTTTTTTAAAAGCTCTTTGAGAGCTTATTTTTGAGTTTTAGCTTATAGTGTTTTTATTAAAGTAGCTTAAAAAGTTGTCATTAACAACTTTTGTTCCTTAAGTTTTTTATAAAAAAAGGGAAGTGGAAGTCGGGGGTGAGCAAGACTCGAACCCTCGACCTCAATACCTCAACCTTTTATAACACTACACACACACTCCTTACCACTGTGCCCTTGGGTCTTTATCATAAGACTCTTGCACTCTTTATCTTTTATACACATTTAGCTTTATAAGCCTTTTAAGCTGTTACAGCTTATTTCACAGCTTATTTAATAAGCTGTGATATCAGGCTTATTTTTCCTAGGATTTAAATAGTTTAAGCTATTTTATGTCATTTTTCTAGAATTTTTAGAGTTCATTTAGTATATTTTTATCATTTATTTTCATTAAAAACTTTAAAAAATCATAAAGGGCTCGGTTTTCAATTCCCGTTATTCGTTTTTGTGATTTCTTTCAAATTTTATCATTAAGTTTTCAAATTTTGCAAACCCTTTTATTTTTACTCATAGAATTAGATTATTAATTCAAATTCTAGGTTAAGTTGCTAATTAGGGTTAATTT